>CM076403.1:1015167-1207784 GCA_038363315.1 Mugilogobius chulae | reverse complement strand
ATAGTCATGAAAATGAAAAAAAGTCTTTGAAAGAGAAGGTGTGTTCAAACTTTTGGTCTGTACTGTCGTTTTGAAAAACCTAAAATCTACATCTCCAGGACGTTATTAAGCAACATTACCGCACCTCAACTTTGCCAAAAATCTTATATTATTCAAGTCACTTTTACATTCTAACCAACTTATCCATTCATCAAAAGAATAATTGGCCAACTAATCGATTACCAAAATAATCGTTTGTTGCAGCCCTACTCAAGTCCTCGTCACAGTTTACACATTCACACCTTCAGTATTTCTGCTTAGTCATGTCGATGCCAGCGAATACCATAGTAAAACTCAAGAGCCCTTCACTTCACAGATTCTATTCACTTGGCACACAACTCTAACAACAATATGAAGAGATTAGACGTGTTAGTCCTCGGTCCTTCAGATAAAGAATTACCCCGGAATGCCACCAATCCGTTCCGAAGTGAGTCCATTTCCATAGCTCCCTCCGCTGTTTACTTTAGCCTGTGCTGTAATAGCCGGCTCCATCAAGCACTTATCCAGGCAGAGTGTTATTTTAAGCTCCACGCTGGGCTGCCATCCATCGCTCTTCCTGTTTGGCTGACAGCTCTTTGGCCTGCGGGCTGAAATGTGTTGTAGCCTGCCTCGGTGCTGGTGTAAGCGCTCAGAGGTGAGAGGGAAGATGGGAAAACTCTCACGGTGAGAAGCGGTGAGCTGGTAGCAGAATGGATGATATAGCAGGTAGTTTTATAATAGTGTGGTGTCATGCTCAAAGGCACAGTTTTTGTTTATTATCTTGTCTTAACATTGTTGAAATACTATTCTTCCTCTCGAGCCTCAGAAAACACTGTATGACCTAGATTTGTGATGTTACAGGTAGATTTCTGAGATTTTCTGCACAGTTTTAAAGAGAAACTATTGTTTTTATGTATTTAGAAATAAACTATAATATGTAGATCAGTAGTTTACGTTTTAAGTTTTGCAAAACACAAAACTGAAGTAAAATAGCTTAGAAGTAGAAAGAGGTCCATTTACTTCCTGTGCCAAACTGCGGAACTGTTACGTAGTGGTAATGGTCCGTTCCGATCGTCCTCGGACGTCGTAACTCGGACTTAGGAGTGATGTTTTCTCCTAGTTTTGTGTTCCATTGGTCAAGTCTGATTACATTTACAGTAATGAGCAATTAAGAAGCTTGGAAATTGCGTCACAACGGCCCAGTATTCGAAGAAAATGTAGATATACAACGAAATCAATGTGTTACGAAAAGCCAAAATGTAAAAAATAACCTAAAATTCTGATTTTCTTTAGGTTCATTGGGTAAATCTTAACCTACCTAAGCCCAAGTCCTAAACTTACCCATTTTAGTAACTTGAAGCCTAAACTTACCCACATCCCAAAGAAAATGTCGCTACGTGGCTTCAACCAAAATGTTTACTCTATGTTTTTTTTGTAACAAATTGACGTAAAAAAAAAAAAGGCGTGAAATGTGCTTATTGTATGTTTTTTCACAATTAAAAACAGACATGTTTTATTCTGCAAGATTATGAGTTAATTATGTAAACTTTTTGTTGTGTTTTTTTTTTTAGGTGCCCTGAAAGATCACAAGAAATGTCATTATGTTTTGCTTGACTTGTTTATGCATTCGAAATAAATAAAAAACAAACAAACAGACAAGTGGGCGGGGATAGATGGTAGGTGAGGACAGGGCTTTTCTGAGCACTCAGTCTTCTGCTGCAGGGCAATACAAGGTTACTCAAACATGCAAACCAATAATGGGAAAAGGCAGTTAGCTATTCAGAGCTTTACCTGATCGCCAGGTGTTTTGGCGTGCATTAACTTCTTGATCATAGGTTGCAACGACAAGTGGACCACATTTGAATCGCCTCGTTCTAGACGGTTTCCAAAAAGTAGGAAGGACTATAGGCCAGTCAGTGAACAGAGATGATTGGGCAGAACCAACCCAAGTTGAATTAACAGATTCTGACTCAGGATTTGACTAGTGATGCATCAATCTAATGGATTGGTAACTTTTCCATTATTGAAATAATTAATAACCTGTCTTTATACAAGCTTCAAAACTAAAAGAAAAACCTCAAATTAAACAGCAATGTTGAGTATTATAAGCAATGACTATTGTGTAATTTTTGTCTAAGCACAAGTTTTTGTAAATCTGCACCTCCAGAACCTTCTCAAGTGAAGGTACCTCAGCAAATTATGCAAAAATCTTTTCTTCAACTGTCTATTGCTTTTATTACTTCATTGATTAATGAAAGAATAATCATCCATCTACAAAGTACACTGATTCATTTTCTGTCCGCGTCTCCCAAGTTCACAGCAGGTTTCTCCTCAGCCGCAGCGCGCTTAAGTACTTCCGACACTTGAAACACAGGACAGATCAAGGATAGTCCTGATCCCGAGGTCCAAAGGCGGCAGAGGCCCGGCGATGAGCTCCGCGCCGGTGCATGACAAGTACCAGAACGTCCCGCTTAGACATGCTCAGTGCGTAGTCGCTCTCACTTAGCATGCTAACCGACAGCTGCGGTGCCACCTCGGGCTCAGAGGAAGCCCGCCACACCTCACAAAAAAACGCCATCAAACAGCCAGCTCTTTGGTCCGGGCGTCCGGGTTACAGCGCTGCATTTTTCATCGGTGTAATTAAAGAGCAGATGTGGAAGAACAGAGCAGCAGGCGGACTATAAAAACCCCGACAGACCAACACGATCAAGTTTTAGTCATGTTTTTGTTGCTTTGTAGCAGAGGTGTGAACTTGAGTCAGACTTGAGTCATTATTTGGATAAAATGGACTAAGACTTTGGACTCAACTTGAAAAGGTTACTGACTTGGACTTTGGAGTTCTGTGACTTGATGCTTCTCCTCAAAAGTGAAGTCATGTCATTTTGCAATTCCAGTCACAGGCTTTAGGTGAATTTCCCAGCATTAGTTTGCAAAATATCAAATGTTTACTGCAGAATCCTACTCCTCACTGCCACACAGCCACGGGAGAGACAGAAAATAATAATAAATCAACCACCGAGCTTGTCTCCATTAAATGTGTTCGCCATAGTCATACTTTCTTTTTTTGTTTTGACACAATTTACATGTAATTTGTATTCAATCTGATACATTTTCACAGCTCATGATGTTTGGAATCTGTTCAAAATGATTTTTCGATTACTAAATTATTTGGCAATTATTTCAATAATCGATTAGTTGCGAGGATTAATGAACTTGTTGCAGCCCTACAACAAAATCAAATGCCACTGTAAAACGTCTGACTCAAAAATAAAAAGCATTCTCTTTCTCTTCAATGCTGTGTTCTGCCTTGGTGTTTACCTCTTGTCTCATTTGGCTTTCTGTAAAAATATGCCTTGAAAACTTAATTGGCAAAAACATACAGAATGTATGCAAATATTACCATCTGCGAAAAGATTTGCCAAGAAACACTAGTTGGAGTTTACTTCAGACTTTGTGGTGGGAAAATCAGGTACCCACCTTTTAAGACTGAAATCCAGTCATGTCAAGTCTTGGATTATTTTGCCTATGATTTTTGAATGCAGAGCTCCAAAGACAGTCCTTTTTCATACAAACATATGGTGTAGAGCAAAGTCATTCTTTGAAAGAATAAGTTTGTTTTCTTTGTAAATAGCACAGAAGAAGTCTTTATAGTCCTTTTTTAAATTTTTTTTAAAGACCACGGGTAAATGAAATTAAATAAAAAAAAATCAATACTGATCAATGTGAGGGATTTTTTTTTTCTCAGGTTTTCTTTAGATCTCTGTCATTTAGGGATTTGTGGACAATAAATATTTAAAACCTATGAATATCTGTAAGCCAGTGTAGCACTCATAGTAGGGAAGTGATATGATGATGTTGGTTTTGGTGATGGTGGTGTTGATATTGGCGTTTTTGGTGTTGGTGGTGTTGGCGCTTTTAGAATTGCTGGTGCTGTTGTTGGTGGTGGTGTTTTTGTTGCTGGTGGTGTTGGCATTGGCGTTTTTGATGTTGGTGGTGTTGGCTTTGGCGTTTTTGATGTTGGTGGTGTTGGCTTTGGAGTGTTTGATGTTGTTGGCGTTGGCATTGGCGTTTTTGATATTGGTGGTGTTGGCGTTGGAGTTTGTGATGTTGTTGTTGTGTTGGCATTGGCGTTTTTGATATTGGTGGTGTTGGCTTTGGAGTTTTTGATGTTGTTGACGTTAGCATTGGCGTTTTTGATATTGGTGGTGTTGGCTTTGAAGTTTTTGATGTTGTTGACGTTAGCATTGGCGTTTTTGATATTGGTGGTGTTGGCTTTGGAGTTTTTGATGTTGTTGACGTTGGCGTTTTTGATGTTGGTGGTGTTGGCTTTGGAGTTTTTGATGTGGTAGTGTTGGCTTTGGAGTTTTTGATGTTGTTGGTGGCGTTGGCATTGCGTATTTGATGTTGGAGGTGTTGGCTTGGAGCTTTTGATGTTGTTGTTGGTGTTAGTTTTGTTGGTATTGGCATTTTTGGTGTGTTGATGTTGTTCTTGGTGGTGGTGGTGTTGGCGTATTTGGTGTTGCTGATTTTGGCATTGATGTTTTTAGTGTTGGTGTTGGCACTTTGGTTTTGGTGTTGTTGTTTTTGGTATTGGTGGTGTTGTTTTTTTGTGACAACTCTGACTGCCAGCTGTTACTAGAAAACGTATGTGTCATCTGAAATCAGCTGAAATTTAGCTTACAGGCTCACATTTCAACCTTCTTTCTCTGTTACTGAAAAACGTCAAAAACATTTACGCCCAACTGTTGCTACATTTGACCAAATATTTGCCAAAAGAAAAATTCCTCTCTGCCTTTTGACTCTTTTCCCAGTGTCGAAAAGCCGGTGTGCGCTAGAGGAAAGTGGCTTGTATTTCAAATCCCCTGAACAGAAGGCAGTGGCAGCTCATGTGTGGACCCCTCCCTTAGCTTAGCGCGCTCCCACATCTCCAAATGTCATCCGGGCTAACGCTAAGCTAACTTTATTACCGTGGTAACACAAGCCAGAACACCTCGACTCTTTCTGAAGGCCACCCCCGGCACCCCAGACTTCATGTCCTCCACGCTGGTTTAGCCTCGTCTCCGGTTACGCTAACGCTCATGGCTGCTAACGCTAACACATGAATAATGCAGTGTGTTTGTGCTAAAAGGCTTGTCCAAAGATTACTTCTGCACCACATGTTAGACAATAGGAACACTACTGATGCTACTTTGGCTAATTTGGTTTATAGCTTTTCTGAATGGTGTTTTAGTGCGCGAATTGGGGAAAAATGTGTTTGCGATTTGTCTGAGCAGTGTTGCGAATGTAGTTAGATTTGCAATATATGTTTTTACAGAATTCTATTCCAATGTGATATTCAAACGGCACAATTGTAATCATTACGGATGTCATCTGAGCTTTTAGTCCTGTGTGAATCGTCCATGTCTGTAAAAATGTAAAGTTTCCCTGAATGTTCACCAAACTCGGATGTCTTCAGGTAATTCTAGTCCTGTCTGAATGTGTATGTCTATGTTTTCATACCGTGAACAGTTTATAAATGAATTAATAAACACTATTTTACCTTTAGATTGAACTGAATTATTATTGCTATTCGCAAAGGATCATTCTCTGATAAATGTTTTTTTTTTCTTCTAAGATTAAAAGCTAAAACCTAAGCAAACTAATCAGTGACCTGGAAGTATACTTGCTGATGTAGAAGGTGTTTGGGGAAAGTTTGGACAGAGCACTGCAAAGTTTCGATGGTGGGACTTTATGACTGTAAATGGATAAAAACAGCAAGACTACGACTGTTTTTATAATGAATCTGATTATGTGGATATGTTTCTGATCGACAGACACAACAACGTGACGAGGAGCCACATTTACACTGCCACAGCTCAGGACATTCATGATCAGTATTGAGTGGAGCTTGTTGTAATCAATCAATCAATCATTATCTATCTATCTATCTATTATCTATCTATCTATTATCTATCTATCTATCTATCTGTCTATCTATCTATCTATCTATCTATCTATCTATCTATCTATCTATCTATCTATCTGTCTATCTGTCTATCTGTCTATCCGTCTATCCGTCTATCTGTCTTTCTACACATTTCTATTGCTGATTTTACTTTATTTGAGTCTATGCAAGCAACTCATTTGTTGTTTGCCTTTGTTTAAATACCAATAATAACGGATGAAATCCTACTTATCACACAAAGTATTTTTCCAAAGTAATGTAACCAAGTTACTTTTGATGTAATGTAACTAATTATATTTTTAAAAAGCAATAAGTAATGTGTAGCTAATTACTTTTTCAGTACTTTTTCTCCAACTCTGTGGATAAAACAAACCCAAAACACAAACGCTCAAGTCATGAATGAAGCAAAAGGTTCTTGCAAGGAATCAAAGCGAGAATAAATTTACGGGCCTCGATTATGAGTCTATCACACGTCGTTGGGTCAGTTAAAGTTTACAGGACGTCCTTAGGGAACTATTATCCCACGTGACTGAATCTAAAGTTTAAACTGCCTATGACAGATTGAACAACTCATTTTCACTAAGACACAGACACACTTAAGATGAAGATTTTTCTCTGCATTTCACAAATTTCATCCCAGATTATACATTTTTTTTACAACCCTGTGACAAAATTGGACCAAAATGGTGGACAGGGATCGGTGGTAGGTGAAAACAAGCTGGAGTAAACTAATGAGAGAACACTGTTATGTGGATTTTGTAAGCTATAAAATCATCTGACCATCAAAAACATATCCATATATTCATTTTGTCAATAGTCTAGCCATATTTTCCTTCAGTCAGCAGTCAGTGAAGTGTTGTCCATGCATAACACCTGGCACATGTTGCGTTCTGTCTGGCAGGAGCAGGAGTGTGAGTGTGGACTGGCCTCAGAGCTCTGTGCCAGTCATGTTCGCTGATCCCGTGAAAGGCTCCATTGACGGGTTTTGACAAAGAGAAGGGCCGTCCGCTGGCTGTCCGAGCTCGCCACAGAGGCTGTCCTTGTCAGAAGAGCGAGCTGGAGCTGGGGCTTGGTCAATGAGCCTGCTGCTTGGTCCAGCTTGGTCCAGTTCCGCTCCAGCTTGGTCCAGCCTGCTTCAGTCTGCGCTCAGTGAAGAATACCAAGGCAATCGACACTTCTGAAGGTTGTGGTTTTTTGGCTGCACCTTCAAGTCATAAAATGTAGCCACTTTTTACGTTTGACTGAAACATGGATTCTTAGCATATGTTTATGCTTAAAAGTTGTTTTTAATGTTAGAAAAACGTTTAAATACACCAAAATCATTAATACTTGTTTTGTGGCAACGCACAATGTTCTAGTTAATCCAATTATTTTTAAACTTTTTAACAGTAACACGGTGACCCCCAATTTGGGGGTCAGGACCCTTCGGGGGACGCAAAGCTAAATCTGGGGGTCGCAAAATGCGTTTTTAGAATTATGACTTGGCATTTAATACATTTTTGGGGGAATAGGTGGGTTTCACATTCTAGAATTCTTGGCAGTTATAAGCCAGATGGAGGGCAAGAAGCACTTCTTCCTATTAATAACATTGGACTTTGCCATGGAGTAATAAAAAAAAATTTTTGCTAATTAAAAAAGTGGCTATTTCTAGGATGACTGGACCCATTACTCATTTGCTTTGCAAAAAATAAACTGCATTTAAACAATCTTCATTTTACCTGCCCTCCACTTCATTGAAATAACATTGGCCAGTCTAATGTTGTGATGTCACGTGAAACCAAACTATTGAGGTCATATAATGCAATACTTTATATATATTATAAAAATAATATCAAAATAAAACAATTAAACCTATTTAAATGGTTTTGTAAATTAAAATGATTCCAAAAGTTTTTTTTTTTTTTGCTGTGGGGATCTCGAGTTGGTTGCATGGTGTTTTTGGGGCTCCCGGGCTGAAAAGTTTGTGAATCCCTGCCTTACCTTACCTTACCTCATTGAAGGGCTGAGGTTGCTTGTTTTGAGATTTATTTTCCAAAGCTTTGTCACTTGTTTCTCTCTGAAAATCTGGCAACAAAAGATCTTTTGATTGCTGGATTTAACCATTGACAGTGAAGTAGGAACTCTCTGAAAAATCAATACTTGTTTTTACCTCAAAGCAAAAAAATTGACTGAATTGTGATCAAATCGAAATCGTGATCTAGCTCCAACTAAATCATGATAAAATTTTTTTGCCATATCGCCCAGCCCTAAATCACATCATGACCCCAAGAATGAAGTCTGGCACTCAAAGATTCACTCTCTATGTACAAATATACAGTCAAAAAGCAATTCAACTACACATTCTGAGTGTTTGAGGAGCTGTGACTGAACCAAACACTCTCCACTGCAGTAGCACACTTGAGACATGCTTCTCGCCGTGCTAAATAACAGCTTGCACTCGTACTAGTAGCCGTGTCTATAATGGTCTTTAAGCCTGGATGCCTGTCTTGTTAGTCACTGGCACTCTCGGTCTAGTGTTACTAAGATGTCGCACGAAGCCAGCTGCATCCAGATCTCCTCAGAGACGCCTTTCTATTCCGACGCTGCTTCTTCTTCCCCGCCGGCGGCCTCCGAAATGGTGGCGTGCCGTAAATTATATGCCCGGAGGAATTGTGGGGCCTCGCCTGCGGTTGTCATAAGATATCATATTTGCTGTATACATGTCAACAAGATCTAAAGTCACGGGCTGCGGGGCTGACCCATCTCTTCATCTGCTGTTGTGTGAGCGGGGGAACTCCCTCAGGCTTTGGGCAAACATGGAAGGGGAGCGAAAGATGGCTATGTAAACAGTGTTTTTCCCCGAGAGCTGATGGAAGTGAGAGGATTTAGAGAGTTTGAATGCACAAGAACGAGTCTCTGAAAGAAAGTGGAACAGCAAAGTCTCCGAAGAAAACGTAGATATACAACAAAACGTCCAATAAGCATGTTGTTTGTCTTGTGCGTTTTTTAGGGACCTTGAGTCTGGAATAAATAAATGATGATGATGATGATGATAATGATACGTTACAAAAAACAAAGCGTAAAATAACCACAAACTTTGGTTGAAACCACATTTCGTCATTTTGTTTGGGTTTAGGTTTCAAGTTACTAAAATGGGTAAGTGTAGGTCGGGGGGTCGGGTAGGTTAAGGTTTACAAATTAAACCCAAAGAAAATGTTGCCACGTGGCTTCAACCAAAATGTGTGGTTGTTTTTTGTTTTAGCTTTTTGTAACATATTGACAAAAAAACAAAAAAAAAACAAAACGAACATTTTGAAATTTTATTGTATATCTAATATATTTTCTTTGGAGACTGGACTGAGAAATGAGTTATTTTTATGAAGGTAATAAAACAGGAAGTTCTATAACCTATTCCTATTTCTAAGCTGTTTAAGATCAAAATGTAAATGTAAAATGTAAATTACAGGTCTACACATGATATAGATGTTATTCAGCCGTCCGCTTTGTTACTGTTGCACCTTTCACTACTCACCACTGCAGCCTCTCTGCTTCACGCTCGCAGACAAACTCGTTGGTTTATTTTTCTTTACACAGCTTTAGTTGGTGAAACCCCTTCATACCTCAGTTCATATTTAAAGAACCACAACCCCAGTTGCGCTCTCCGGTCTAATAGTTACAATAATTTGTCAGTTCCTAAAGCTCGTGACACGTTTGGACAAAACTCATTTCAGTGACTGGGATAAACTACAGCAGGTTTTTTAAACTTAGCTCTTTCATTTTATTTCTTTGTTTTTGAAAACTCAGTTTGTCACATTTTACAAAATGATTGAAGATGTTTTTAACACTGTACTTTATGATTTTCTTTAAATGTTTGATTGATTTGTTGTGTCTTGTGCTGTCGTCAATGTAAATAAGAAATTGGTCTCAGTGGAGCTCAAAAGTGACCACCCACTTTCTGGTTCCACAATCTCGGTCCCCATGTTAAATTGCCTTAGAGGATTAGAGAAAAAATATTTTAAAGTTTGGAAACGTCCTCGGGCTAAGCAGCTCTGTGGTGAGTCAGGAGCATAAGACCTACGTTTTTGTTTAAAAAACATTTCTTCGGCTTTAAAAACTGAAATGAGTACGTCATTTTGCTGAAATTGAAGTTATAGCTGTTCTTTTTAGACTGAAAACAACCGCGCTGTGGATCTGAGTTAGCACATAGCTGGTTAGCCCATATGTTTTTTTTTGTTTTTTTTTGTCTTTTTAAATGCCTATGGCAGTTTACAATGGGACAAAATACTTCCGGAACCAGGGCGATCAAACAGTGTTGAGCTCTATTGACCTATACCTGGTAAAAAAGAAATAGTTTTGTGCTAAATGACAGTCAGATCCAGTCTAGCTAAAGTTTGTTTTGTATTGCTTTGCAAGGCACAAGGCATGTGCACTGCGCTTGCACGCTCACCAGTGCACTCCTCAGCTCATACACAACTTTTATAAGAAAATTATAGTGGAAAAGTTAAACATTGTTACTGTAAACAAGTGAAGCAAGTGCCAAAGTACACAACTATGTTTAGCCAAAGCACTAATTATGCTTTTTGTGTAGCTGGCTGTTTCTGTCTTTTTAAACTACAGATAGATCGTTTCTTTTAGTGTTTTACATTGAAGTAACTACGGTAATGCCAAAGTGAAGCTGGAATAACCAACAGCACTTATCTCTCCGCTCAAACTGTCGCGTAGATCCCAGTGCTTCCCTCTCACTCTGCTCTCACTGCTGCCTCTCTCCACGGCACCGCAGGCTCCTCATTCATCTGTGTGAAGAGTTATTGGTCCTGGCACCTCCCTCTCTCCCTCCATCTCTCTCTGTGATCAGCGCTCACACACACACACACTCACACACACACATAGGTCTTTCCCTGATTACAGCCGCAGAGAAAGAACACTCGGGAGCGGCTTTGGAAGAGGCCGTAAACTTCGTCAATTGCCTTAGTGGCAGGTTGTGCGCACGGCTGATAATTGCAAGTGTAAGGGAACGGTTTGAAAAGGTAATTCGGCCGGAGAACTGCTGCTGCTACTGCTGCTGCTTGTAGAGATAAGTTACACGTGCAGTGGTGTATGGTTGAAATAATGCTTGTGTAAAGACAGAAATGGTGAAAATAATAGTTTAGATATGGGAGCGAAGTGATTATGTGGACAGATTATGAAGACACAAGATGATTTGGAAAATACTTAGGTCTAAAATGATTTCACTCATGATTGACAATAACTTTTCCGTTTAATCGGTTTAATTAAAATTTCTATTCAGTTTATTTGTAGAGCCCAAAATCACAACAGCAGTTCTCTCAGAGGACTTCTCATGACTGTTGGTTTAGCAAACAAAATGGTCTGAAAATCAAACAATGAAACATTTGGTCAATACCAACAGAAACACTGGAAAATCAGAAACAGTCATTATTAGGAAATACAGACAATAAATAGGCAGATGGATAATTGTCCCAGAGCGTCCCCTGTCCTTAGACCCTCCTTCGCAGCAAGAAAAACTCAACAAAACAAAACACCAGGGGGGAAAAGAGAAACCTTGAGGAGAACCACAGTGAAAGAGAGATTCACTCTGAATGGACAGGCTGTAGATGTGACCAGGACTGACGCGGATCCTGATGCAAATTGAATTTTAAGTCAGTGGAGATAGAGACAAGTGGCAAAGGGAAATTAACTTTCTGGCAGGACGATGACATCCTGTCAAAGAGAGGCAGGAGTGAAGCAGTGAGAGAGGTCCAGATGGCACACGAGGTCCAGGCATCGACACTGGAGCAGCAGCATCTGGAACTGATACACTCAACAAAGGAACATGTGAAGAGCAAAGAACAGATTATGGATGAACTTAGTGATGAAATGTTCTTTGCATGGATGGGAGAAGTAAAGAAAATAGGCAAGGGAAGGCAAAGCCAATTTATTTGTTTATATGTGAAGCACAATTCGTACACAGATAAAAACAGGAACAATTACAAAGCAGGAAGACAAACTCACACAATTACAGTATACAGATACAAGAACAAGAGTGCAGAAGTGCAAAAGAAAATGTCACAGATAAGATAAGATAAGATATCCTTTATTTGTCCCACAATGGGGAAATTCCAGTGTTGCAACGCACATTTTAAGAGCAGCAGGGAAAATAGAAACATGCAATCAAACAAGATCATAGAAATAAAATGGACTTAAAATAAGACTCTTATTTACAATACATTTTGCTATGGCGCAGTGCAGGATATGACATCATAAATAGATAAAGTGGCATCCGTATATAGTATATAATATTATGTACAATATATGACTATGATTATGTACAACTGCAGCAGATGAACAGAATACATAACCAGTAATAAATATGAGGTAGAAGTATGACTATGTTTATGTACAGATAAGTAAAAGTGATCAATTATGAGTTTTGTTGGGCATGTGTGAAGGAACACTGACATACACTTATGCCCCAATCATACAGGCTCTAAGTGCAGTACAGTGTTTTGTTAATATTAAGTGAGCTAGAATGCACCATGCCCGGTGATCAAAGATGGCGGCGCTGTGAGTCAATGACTTTCACTCACTGGTGTTCATTGCCATCATGGCCTCTAGCTTTAGCCTTTGCTAAGTGTGCTACAGGCTATAGAACGTAATTCTTTGCACGATAAGCAGGACGAGCTCGAGCCGAGTGGATCAGAATGAAGCCGAAAGCTCACGCCTGACCTTTCAGACCAATCAGAGCGGGAGTTACAGTGTGAGCAGCGGTACTGGAAGCTAAAGCTTTAAAAGCTGTTTTATACAAAACTAAAATCTTTTGAAGCAAAAAAACTTCATAATGTTAAACTAGTAAGAATAGCCACAAAAAGTTTTTAAAGTTTTTAAAGCTGTAGATGCCGTTTATGCCGAACAGAAGCAGTTTGTGTTTGTATTGCGCTGTAGAGAAAAAATGCTTTCTAGCCTGAAGAGGGATTTTCCCGCTGCAGTACCAACTTAGCGACCACTGGGGCTGATTTACAACGGCTACAAGCAGAAATGATCCAGATAATAGATCCATAGTATGAACACACTGACATACACTCATGCCCCGTTCATGCAGGCTCTAAGTGCAGCTTCTGTCAGCCTGCCCCAGGGCAGCTGTGACTACAATAGTAGCTTACCACTACCCAGTGTGGTATGAATGAATAATGCAGAATGTGAAGCGTCTTTAGGTGTCATGAAAAGCGCTGTATAAATCCAATGCATTATTATTTGTTAGTACAATACACTCATGACTCAATAAATCAAGAGTCCTTGATGCGTGTCGACTGAAAACAGGAAAATCATGTCATTTCATTGTATCTGACTCTATGACATGAACTAAATTATAATTCATTTTCATCAATATATCCATAGGACATTATTTAACAGCTATACTTTGATATTGTTGATCTCTCTAAACTAACACAACTTTTCATGGCCAGTTCATAGTTTTATCTTCCTCATCAGTCATTTCTTTCCACGCAATAAAACAAAGACGATCCCCCCTTCTCTTCTCCTCACTCTCGCTTCACCATGTGCTCCTTCCCTCCATCCATCCCTCCGTTCACCAGCTCACTCATCCACTCTCTCATCACGCCTGGCTGGAGCTGCACTTTGAAGCACAACAAAAGCGTTCGGACAAGGTCAGCCAGTGAAAATGCCATTAACCCTGGTTTGGATTCCTGTCAGACCGGCGCAGATCAGGAGGTCAAACTGTGAACTGGTGACCCCGCGATGGACCCTCTCACCCCGGCGACCCTTCCACCCTACTCCTAACTGACCCCGGCGCACCACAACTTGGGCCCTAACTGAATTTTTCCCCGTTGCCTGACCCTCTTGTTCTCGTTAATCCCTTTCTAAATGCGTCTGTGTGAGGACGGAGCGGCGCTTTGTTGAATCGAGTGAGTGGTAAAATTAGAGCCGTGTCATTAATGCAGGCTTCCCTTAGCTGTCAGCGCTGACCCTAATAAGGCCGAAGCACAAAGCCCGGGGTGGGTGCAGGGAGCTGGGTAGCCTATGTCTCGCTGGCTTAGTCTTCGGCTCATTGAAAACAAATAAACAACCAGAATCGGTTCACTTTGACGTACTGTGACAGGTTAGACTACATTTTTCACTAATTTCATCACTTGTTTTTAGGTAATTTGGCTGTTTTGTCCGGAAAAATATGGCACATGTTGAAGCACTTCTTTAACTGTTACCTAGCAATCATTTACAAGGGCAGAAGTCCTCTAATCTGGCCAGACAGATGGTTTATGTCGTGATATTTGTGAATTCACAAACACAAGAAAAACCATCTGGCCTTCCAGCCGTTCGATTGGTTTGAGAGTCCGAAACAGCGGTGGTTCAGCTCACTCACATCACAGCAGCGTGGTTTTAAGACCCAATCAGATTGTAGCAGGGCGGGCTAACATGGCTGTTAGCACTCTGGCGCCGCCGCCAAGTCTGATTCAAGCTAAACAAAGATGGCTGCTCTCGTGGATGTTCGTGTTTCTGCTGATTTTGATGTGGTTTTAGCAGAAATACGGAGTAATTTCTTTTTGAAAGAAGAGCAGTATGTGTGACACATACTTGTTCTATTCCGCCGCGGACATTGGATACACCATTACGAGTTGTTGCTGTGATTGGCTAAGCACAAATAAGGTCGGTCACTCACCCAATCAGCTCGAAGTATTTTGCTAAACGCCCCGCCTTTTCCTGAACGCTTTCAGCGAGTCAAGTTCCAGATGGATATAGTGAGAACTCAGATAGGAGTTCAACACATATCCATCTGGTGTGAGCCAGGTTAGAAGTCGACATGAATGACACAGGAATTATGATTTGATAAGTGGTAATTCCTTGCTATAGCTTTGCCAAATAATTGTTGAAACTTCCAAACTGTCAGTTGTGAATTGTCTTTGTATTTTTAGGGCAAAATACAAATACAATTCACAACTACAGATTCTAGGTAGGAATTGTCGGAAATCCGGGTAACAATTACGTGGCCTGAAGTTTTGCTGGCTTGGCAACGACAAAGGGGAAAACCTGCTGTACAAGCTGGGCATGAATGGAGTAGAGGCTTAAATTCTAAAGGTTGGAGACTATAAACAACTATTGTGCAGTGGAGTGTTTATATAAAGACAAAGTGACTCCATCTTAAGCTCTAAATTTGGCCAAAAGAATGACCAATGTGAGAAAAGACTATTCACCAGTCGGCAAAGACACCAAAGTAAGACCAACTTGAAATGGTGTAGTTAATTCTTGTGAATTTAAAGCACTGACAGTGATACTCTTCATTTTACTTTAGTGCACCAGCAGATGACATAATGCAACCAAAGTATGACAATTAAAGAATATGAACTTGTTCAAAGTCCGCTTTAGCCACTGTTGTGTGTCACTTGGACTCATTTGTGGCTTTATTTTCAAAGAAATTAACAAGTTTCGTGAACGTTTTATTTGAGTTTTCGCCTTCAGTGAAACTGGCACCTGGCATCACGATGACGCTAGAATGATGGCAGAGTGGGCAGCATTCTAGTGTTCATTCTGATTAAAACATTTTGTATCTGCTTTGGCCATGAAAAAAGGGACAAACTCAGTGTTTTGAACAGTGGCGTAGCCAGAAATTTGATTTTGAGTGTGCCTCCAAAAATGTAGGTGTGCCCAAAAAACTGACCGAAATTGTAATGTTTTATATTGTTTTTTTTTTTCTCCACATAAAATCCAGAATATAGCTTTTTCTGGCTCAATTTGTTGAATTCTTTTCTAATATAGAGAGTAAACTGTGAGTAGCATTGCAAAGCATTGATACATTGAAAGTTTGAGCATAAATGTCCACTGTAGTCTGGGGGGTTTGGGGGCCCTCCCCCAAGAAAATTTAGAAAAAACAGGTGTCATTTCCTGTAATTTGGTGAGTTTTAGACTTGTTTTTGTTGATTCAGATAACCTGAAGTGAATAGTCTTATTATTAAACTGTCAGCAGGTCAGCAAGATTGCATTTGGTGCCCCCTGGTGGTTGGTAGCTCTGAAGACAGGAGGGTCTAAAAATCTGAAAACTAGATGTAGCTTGCTTTAATCTGGGGGAATTTTAGACCAACAAATGGGATATTTTAGTTAATGTATGTGTTATTTGTCCCATCATACAGTACAGACCAAAAGTTTGGACACACTTTCTCATTCAAAGACTTTTTTTTTTTTCATGACTATGAACATTGTAGATTCACACTGAACTTTTGGTCTGTACTGTATGTTTACACTTCTCACCAAGATTCAATTGAGTTTTTGTGCATTTCTATTTTATATTTAGTGTATTTCTCAGTGGGGCTCCAGCCCTTTGTGTCCCCCGCTCTTTCTCCAAAGCTCCGCCCCTGCTCTCTCTCTCTTTCCAGTGCGCACCAAACAGACAGAGGAGCTGCATCCTCACACTCAACCTGTCGACAGTCACAAGCTTTAAAGTCTGAAATTTTAGTCAGAACAGAAAACCTCATGCTTTGTGTGTTTAAAATAGGCAAAATCCAACTTCAAAGTCTAGAGAAATGCGCCGTATTTCGCCGCGGTAAATACGTCGCGGTAAATTACGTGATTAAGAGACGTATGAGTTCATCTGCTGTTTATGCTCGTAACTTTGTGAATATTTGTCATATTGACGAAAAATAAAGACTGGCTAACTGCTTATGAGACGTAGAACATCTTTTGGGGGTTACTAAAGTACCCAGAGTGTTTGATTTCCCGGTATTTGCTGTTAATGATCAGACCAATGTGCAGACGTCTGTCACTCAGCGGCTGGGGCTGGTGCTCCTCTCATCACCGTGCGCTCTCCACACGTCTAGGCCTACGTGTGGAGAGCGCACGGGCCTGTAGTACAGCCAGTACGGCCGGGTGTGTGCTCCCTGCTGCCTCTCTTCACACGTCTACAGCCGCATGCCTGTCGTACAGTCGGGTCTGAGCTCCCTGACTGCCTCCTTTCCCTCGTCTCACATGCTGCTGCCGTCTTGTGTGCGTAATTGGAGTTTCGGAAACTAGCGGACATCAGAAAAGAGAGACGAGGACTGGAGGCAACACGGACAGAAAGTAGGCTACCCCAGTGGTGACTATGCGTGTATGAATACGTTTTTTATTAAAATAAAAAATGAAAAAAACCAAAAACAAAACTGATATTTTTTGGCTGTGCCAGCTCCAGATTTGGTCGGCACTGGCACACCCTGGCACACCCGTGGCTACGCCTATGGTTTTGAAAGAGTCACTGCGTCTCTGTGGATCACTTTGGTTCGTCCATGACTCATTTACATCTCATGTTTTCTGAAGAACCTTTGTCACTGCAAACGAGTGCATTTCATGTGTTTTGGTGTAGTTTTCAAGCATGTTTTTCTTTATATAGTTTGACTAAACAAACATAACCTTCTCTGTGCTGTTCAAAAGTCTCTCAAGCCAAGGACATATCTTTTAAAAACCAGGACAAATAAAAAGTGTATCACCAGTTTTTCATAGACTTTCAGAGGTATCTATTTAGGATTGACTTTTGAGGCTCAATTGCACAGTTCTGAAAAGCCAATGGCAGAAACAGCCTGTAACGCTTCGGTCCAGTATTTACGAAGACTTTCAAAGCGTTTTTTCTTTTTTGATGTGCGCATGTTTGGCAGATTAAAACCCACAGAGAGAGCAGAGTTCACGGCCCGTGCGAGCTCAGATATTTAGCTGCGTGTAAACATATAATTGGCTCTGAAAAGTCGACCTTTCTGTCTCTTTTCTTCTTGCGAGCAGGCGCTGATGGACTCGACTTTGACAGCTGTATCGGGGCAGCTGCGAGCTATTTTCAAACCGAAAGTCTGCCAGAGAAGTGTTAGCATAGCGCTGTGCTAAATCCCTCTTGTTTATCGCTGGAGTGGGACTGTTAGATTTCTGGCTCGGGTGAGTTTGACGTGAACTAAAGGCAGTGATGCGCTTCTGTTGAGTGTTGTGTTACTGCTCCACACTCTCAGCCCCTCCTTTCACCTTGTCAATGCTTTACCGGCAGGATGGTTTGTTTGAAGTGTGTTTGTGGTGTTTAGGGGGTTAGCTTCATTTGAACACACTTGGGGTCCTATATTATCATTCTGGCCTATTTTCTCTAACACACTGGAGTAAAATGGCCTAAAGTTCAAACTCAAACTGTTTCTGACTCTATTGGAGCACAAGCAAATGGCCAGAAATGGCAAGTAACATTTTTCACAACTCTACAAAAAACTTTGTGCAACATTAAAGTTGGGGTAGCCAACATTTTCAATTGTAAATAAGTAGACTTTGTGTTTTCCATCAAAAAGTCAATGATAAATGTAGCACTTGGAGAAAAGATTAGACCCCAGAGGACTCTCTGAATCGAATAATAAAGGATTTTAGTTCTAATCAGGAGCAGAATGCAGTGTTCTGATTGGCTGAGCTTAGGTGGTCCTCTCCAGTTTCACTTTAAAGAGAAAACAGAGGGTTTTATGTCAAAAATTGCAACCAAAGTTAATACATATTTAACATTGTGTTGAAGAATTTATTAGAGAAAGTTGTGAGATTTAAAACCTAAATTGTGTTTGCAGTGTGAAAATCACCTACCCCACCTTTAAATGAGACCTACAAGTATCTACCTTAATTAAAAAAAAGAATTGTTATTCTACATTATTCCGTTTCCTTTTTATAGGTATTTCAAATTCTATAATTTCAGTATTAGACGAGAAACTTTTAAGATAACGTCCTTTCTCCAAATCACACTTCATGTCAGTGTTGTTTTCGAAGGTTCAACTTGTTAGTGAAAGAATGTGAAGTACTACAATAAAATAATGTCTTTGACCAGTGTCTTTTTCATCTTTCAGCCAACAAAAGCTGTTACAGACGAGAAGGCAGCAGCACTTTTCTACTTTCTGTTTCAGATTCTCTAGATTCAGCCTCTTTCATGGAGCAGAGATTATATTGAAGAAATCTAGTAGTTTGACTTCCTCTGACACTTTTCCTAGTCCAGTAGGATCGTCTTTTCATTTTAAAGATCAAATATGCTCGAAACATACTCAACAATGTTTTTAGTCTGTTTCAAAAGAAAACGGACCCTTTAGAAGCAGCGGATCAGGTAAACACAGCTGACTGCACTCCGTAGCGTCGACACAGGGGCACATTTCTTTTCCGGTCCTATGACCTCCATCAGATCCTTGTGCTCATGCAGTACACCTCTGTGCTGGTGAATCTGTGAAACTCCATCATCTTTTTGACATTACACAATGTTAGCACGAGCATCAGAGAGCCCTCTATCGCCGCATATAGTAAAAGGTCTATGACTGATTACTTGCACTTAATTTTACATAGTCTCATGACTGTTGAGCCAGATCCCACAAGAAAGTGTACATTTACCACGGCATTACACAACATGTAAATGAGGTATGATTAGCACGAGTTCACAGCTGTTTTGTGTAATTATAGTACGCATCACAGTCCCCATTTTCAATGGTGGTTGTTAAGACGTGTTCTTATTTATGAATATTCATGAAATCCTGATTCTAATCTTAACCTGCCCCAAGCCCCAGAACTAATCTTACCCATTTTAGTAACTTTATGCCTGAACTTACCCGTTTCACCTGAAGAAAACGTCCTCACGTGGCTGCAACCAAAACTCGTGTTTTTTTTACGCTGTGAAATCTCGTGTCATTTTTACTCTTTTTCATATCGTGCTAAATGCACGGCGTAACATAAGTACTAAAAATAGCTGTGAAGTGTGGTCAAAATACACTGTTTTTGTGCCGTGGTAAAAGTACGCCATCTAGTGAGACTGTGTTGGACTGTTTACTTTTACTTCTCTCATTTTCCATAAATTATCTGTGCTTTCTATCTACCTACAGTTTGAAAACAAGTTAGTTACTTTTTGTTAAAGTGCGTATGACAGGTTTGAACGTTTTTCAAATTTTAATTTAGTTTGGTAGATTAACACCTGTTGTAATTATAAATGATAGTTTTACATTAATCAATAACAAGTTTGTGGAGAAAAATGTGAAAATACAGTATGTTGACAATACCAGGAAGTAGAGCAGAGTTCTAAACTGATGACATCACACTAGGGAGACATTTTCTCACAAGAAACAGATTTTTATGGCTCTGTAAACACACATTTAACAAAAAAAGTGAGTTCGAGTGTAATTTTGTGGCTCAAGGTAAAACAAAAGTTACATTTGAAGAGTTTTGGTCCAATTTATTAAATGGTCGCTAGGCAACTACCTAGCGTGATGTCATCATTGATGAACAGGAAGTACATTTTTAATGCTAAAAATGTCCAAACTGGAATGAAAGTTGAAAATTTGTTGAGTAAACCCTTAAATATATTGATCTTAACTTTGTCTTTGTGAAATGAGTAGTTCAACCTGACGTGGACACTTTAAGTCCACAGACAGTTTTTTCCCTGTTAAAGACAGTGCAGACCTGCTGTTGATATCTTATATGGAGACTTTTTTTCCCAGGTTAAAGTAAGGGTAACTAACTTTTGTTGTTGTTGTTGTTGTAAATGAGTAAACTATGTGTTTTTCACTATAAAGTATTCAATAAATGCAGCATTTGTGAAATAATTCGACCACTGAGTACTGTCTGGGCTGAACTCTAAAGAATGCAGCTCTCTGATTGGCTGTGATTGGGCGGTCCTCTCCAGTTTCACTTGCTTGTTTGAATAGTAAATATACACTGATTGACTATATAATTACAACCTAAACGAGTACATGTCTGCAGTGTGAACATCCCGCTACCACGTCTTTAAATATCATATAGTCTGTTTCATTCACAAATCTCAAATAACCGTTCTTGTTTCTTGCGCGGTAGAAGACTTCATCCGCAGTGGCAGGCAGACATCTTGTTTTGCTGGATCTCCTCTCCGGCTGGTCGCGTTCGGCTCGGGCTGTAATTGGAGCCGACCTCATTACCGTATTGTCATGGCTGTGTGCACCTCGCAGGCAAATGGACTCCGTGTTGAATGAGATTTCGGTTACAGCAGGAGCACAAGTGACGGCAGAGTGTGTGGTGGACTTTTTGGGGTCTGACAGTGGCTGGGGTGAAACGCTGGAGGAAGTAGTTGTGACGGTTAAAGTGCGGCGGGAATATATTTTCATTTATGTACTTGTCGTTTAGCTGTTTTTCTGTGTCAGTCAGTGTTAAAGTAGGATTTTTGAAGAGTCTTTCTTGCTTAGGATGATTAAAGTGATGGGTTCAACTACATTTTCAGTAAAACATGATTGTATTGAAGCCACTGGTGAAATATTCCTCTAATATGTAAAGGCTTTAACATATTTTCTGTAACATTCACCACAACCTTCTGATCTAAAGAGGATTTATTAGTTTTAACTGATGTAATGAAACCTCATAGAAATGAATTGAACAGGAAATGCTTGTATGTACAGGATATACTATTTTGAATGAAAACAAGTCAACTGCCCAGAGCCATAATCCTTTTTTTGTCCGGCAAATAGACCTCTCGCATGTTCGTAAACATTGCATCGAATTCTGGTGAGCATAGCTTAGCCGGAGGCAGAAAAAGACGTTGCCTCCATTTAAACCAGTGTAAACTAGCACGTTTTTGGAGCAGAGAAAATGTCAAATTCTGTTCGGAACTGTCAGGATATATATCGTGACTCACTCAGTGGGACCTGACACAGACTTTGGTGAATTACTTCTGACGGATGGAAGCATTTGTCTGAGCTCGTGTGGTTCGTCTTGGATCAGAATCTGCTCTTTCACGAGGCTTAAAGGTGGCATGGACGATTTTGCTGGATTTCAAACTCCCAGGACTGTTAGTCCCTTTTTAAAAATTGCGCATGCGCAGGATCAGCCCCCCTCCTTCACTGCATCTCCGCCCACAAAGTCTCGTGTGCGCGCACGCAGAGGCAGAACCGGGGTCAGCACTCAGCAGCACATGAGTTTGTTTACAACAAAACCAGACGGGAATCACTTCGCAGGATTACCTTTGAAAGGAAATATATATATTTTGAAAGTGTCGCGTCGTCCACCAGTAAGTGGTTATCAATTTTGATATGTAAAAACGCCATGTATGTTTTTAAAACTTGAAAGTAGAAAGGCTGTAGAATCAATATATTGAATGCTGTATGTTAGCACGCTAGCGTTTAGCCAGCCATTACCAACAATTTCGATCATAAATTTATATTATTTTCTACATGTATGATTAGAGAATTGAAGAGGAAAGCCCGGATGACCCACGGATGGGCCGTCCCCTACTACCAACTGCAAGAAGAGAACCAAGACGAGGGCACCGGTGTACAGGGAGCCAAAGCATCAAAGGAAAAGCTAACGAGGCACAAGCACAGAGGAGTTCAGGATCCTGGCTGGTCTGTTACCTGAGAATATGGCAAGGGTCAAACTTCTTCATCATGCAGAAAGGATGAAGAGTGAAAAGGTGTGTGGCCAAGTTTTGTTTTTGACAATACATGAACAGAATAATACCACATTTTATATACAAGACTATGAAATCATATTGTTTGTACTGAACTTTTTACTATTCCATGGTGTAGGGCCTTTTCACACTCAAATCACTTATTATTACAATGTCCTCCTCATGTAACTTTGACAAGCATCCATAATAACTGACATTTTTCCACATTATAAGAATTGCTTAGAACACATTGAATTGTTTTTGATTTATTATTAATCCAAAAGTTTAAAATGCTCAACTGTGATCTTTTTTTACAGGAAAGAATTTAAAAAATGGCCCTGGAAAGTGTCAGAAGCTGCTCCACAGAGTGAACTAGGCCTCATCTTTGACATCCTCTCACACACACTGATGATCCACCACCGTCATGATGATCCACCACCGCCAGGATCGCCAAATCCAGAGCAACCTCACTTCTGGTGTGTCTGCAGGAACTGTAAGCTTATGCCCACCCTACTTGAACAACATACCATCACATACATCGTGCAAGTTGGAGTTCTAAGACTGGCAAGACATGTCTGAAGAGCAGAGATGGATGCCCAGGAACTTGAAGAAAGCCACAGACAGTTTGTGGTGTGGCGATATTTGCACATAAGTTTGTATTTTTGTTGCTCATTTTTTTACATATTTAATAAATGATTTACCAAAATATTTTGTTACATTTCTTCAATCTATCTAAAGTTATGTGAGTGAACAGATTTAAAAAAATAACTGTCATAACTCAATTTATCAAAAAAGTGAATAGTTTTTATTTCACATATTTATAATGTACACATTAGTTGCAAGTGTGTGTGTGTGTGTATGAATATATATAAAAACTTGAAAAAGGATCAGGGCTGAGATGGTTGTCCTGTGGGAGACAGAAAAAAAAGCAATGTCAGTCAAATTACATAACTTGAAAACAGTAATAACGTACACAACAAAAAAACTCACGCTTTCTTTTGGTGCAGTTCCTGTGTTGTTAGCGCTGGAACACGAGACAAAAGCCCCAGCCTACGTAGATTGTATAGTCTCACAGGTCTGTTCTCTGATATCTCTCTTGCAGCCAGCAGTCTTTTACGCACATTGGCACTTCGGACGTCTTGGGATGTACCAGTACTCTGTATTTTTATGTTGTCGCCACATTTTAGAGCACTTGCTGTACAATCCGCCATATATAAGAAAGATCAAAAGATATATTATACATTTTTAATTTTGGCCATTATTCAGAAATGATTTTTCAGTTGTAATAAATATAATACTTTTCTAAGTAGCAAATTATGATTGTACGCTTACTGATGTGTGCCATCTGCATGTGTCCTCCTCCCATGAGCTTCACAGTGAAGATGGTTGTTGTCGTCTAGACCAGCCAGCAAGATTCATGCTTTATAAACCGGTCTGGAGAAGCTGAAGCGCTTGGAGGCATACATCAGAATGTGATTGTGGAAGGACTGTAGCTCTGTAGTCGATCTACTGAAAGAAATGGTAGAGAATACAGCAATTTGTGAAGAATTGAGAAATGAAAATGTCACACTTGAAAGACAGATACTTTAGCACATTTTTCAGCCAGCGTGTATCCAGAATGATTTTCTGGAGCCTTTTCTAATTTAGTTCTTCGTTTGGCTTTCCTCTAACCCTCTAATGGTGCATGACTGCATGATCCAAAACAACACACATGAACACCAGTGACATGGTGTAGCACTCCAGTCCACAGGTCCTACAAGACAACATGAACAGATAGAAATTACATCTAGTGTATCTCAAAGCATTTCACATGCAAAAGCCTCCTAGCTCAATGATAAATTACAAACCATAAAAGCTTCATAACTTTCAGCTTCTTTACAGGAGTACAAAAAATGATTGCTAATGTCTCTGTTCCAACTTAGAAGAAGACCGCAATCCTTCTCTTCTCCAGCCTGCAAAATGTATATGGACATATTAGTTGGTGTCTGTGTGTCTGTGAGTGTGATTTTCAAAAATACTTACTGCTGCGATCTTTGGGTTTTTAGCCCCATGCCAAATATTCAGATTGTGTTTAGCACCACTGTTTTTATATTGACTAGTGTCTGCGAAAACAAAAATGGCATTAGAATTTCCACAATAAACTAAACAGACAATATACAAGCACTTAAAAAAAAATAAAAATACTAAACATTGCAGATATGGAAATGTCCTAAACATTTCCCATTCTTTTGGAAATGTCAGACTTTGAAAGCATAAACTGTACTGAGACTCAGCTGAATAGTTACTGCATTTCTCAAGTAAAACTGTTTGTCTTTTTTGCCATTTTCCTGGACATGTTTGAAATGTGAACAGAATCAGATTTTTAAAACATATCACGAATTGAGTCATAATTGCAATATTTCCCTAAAAAATTGCAATTGGCTATTTTTCCTCAAATCGTCCAGCCCTAATCATTTACAGTAAATACTTTTACTTACATAGAATTCTGGAGACTATTGATGTCATCCTCATCAAAGAACCCTACATTAGCTGAGGTAAAGGCTCTAATAAAAATAACAAACAAAAATGGAAAAATGTATTCACCTTGGTCTTTCTTGTAATCTCTCTTAACCACCACTGCTGCTGCTACTAGCCATTCTCTCAACCCCTATTACAGAGAAATCTGCATCTCTGTATCAAAAAAGTAAAAGAAAATACAAATGACCATAAAGGCACAATACGTGGTTCTATTTTTAGCTATAACGCAGAAAAGTTCATTTGTTTGAATTCACAAATATAATTCAAGCTATTTACCGATCAGACAACGTCTCCCAGGAGGCTGTGGCTGCCTAGTCCAGTGTGAGTGTGACAGAGGAGTAGACGTGACAGTGCTGTAGTAACTATAAAAGAGTGAAAGAAATATAATTTCCCCAAGCAAATATTCCGTAATGACCAGAGGAAAAATCTAACGCTAGCTAGTGTATTTTTATGTTATTACGTTGATTAGAAATCAAAACAGAAGCTACAAACAGCGTTTTGAGCTCTCAATGCAATGCAAAAGTGTACATTTCGACAACACTAATCTACAGATAGATTTTATACAAAATACATAAACTAAAAGTAAATGAAAATCGTACCTGTCCGGAGAAACGCTACGGAGGCGGGCAGCCCGACTTGAGATTTCAACTCGCCATCGCGTGCATGATTCCACCAGAATCACTCGAGTTTTGCTTCTGAGCGACGTCAACACTTTTACTCCTCCATCCTCGTCCCTCCACCATTGCTGTTTTCCGCGGACAGATGCGTACAGTGAATATACGAGCTAATAAACGTGTGCTCGCTTCGCTCGGCTAGCTGCATATCATATCATCACACCACTCAACCAAATGCGCATGCGCGGCTAGGGAGCGAGCGGACGTGCTGGGTGTGAGCATGTACGACATCACGCAGGTAATGATTGGCAAGTGTGAGAACCAATAATACTCGGAGACCATCTCAAACTGCTCACTCGATTGGACTTTTGAAAATCGTCCATACCACCTTTAAGAGGCGATTTTTACATTTGTTTGAGGTTTGTTTTACTTTGCTAGACCCAGTAGTGGCTGAAATGCTTCTTTTAACAGTTTATTCGTGTCTTGAAGCTAATGCTAAATATGCTAATGTGTACATCTTCTATTAGTGCTTCAGAGACGACACAACATTTACTAGTAATTATTTT
Organism: Mugilogobius chulae; assembly: GCA_038363315.1. Classification (NCBI taxonomy): domain Eukaryota; kingdom Metazoa; phylum Chordata; class Actinopteri; order Gobiiformes; family Gobiidae; genus Mugilogobius; species Mugilogobius chulae. The sequence continues at coordinate 1,181,780 of CM076403.1, read as the reverse complement.
ATGATTAACTTAGTTCAACAAAATTGGTTGCATGTGGCTTTGAAAATCTGTTAGGTCTGGTCAAAGGTTTTGTTAAAGTAGAAAATAATGGTCTTGTAAAAATTAAATGATTGTCAACAGTACAGTTTTAGCTAGATTTCTAAATAAAACAGACCAATTTGTACCTGAAACTGCACCTGCACGTCTGGGTAAGTCAGGCTAACATTAAACACAAAAGTCTTAGTCACAGTTCACAACAAAACGACATTTTGACCACAATAGAACTTCGAACATTTAATGCGTCGACTATGAGTTTTTGTCTTTTTTCCTCCAGCTGGAGCTGTGACGTCACCATACCTATTTTTCAAAGCCTGATCCCGTCAGATCTCAGAAGCTAAGCGAGAAAGGGCCTGGTTAGTACTTGGATGGGAGACCGTTAGAACACCAGGAGCCACAGTGGGACGACAGGAGTAGATTGTCGTTGTGTCCTTGTGCAAGACACTTTACCCACACTGCCTCACACTGGGTGAGTGAATGCTAGATTGTAAAGCGCTTTGAGTGCCTGGAAAGGTAGAAAAGTGCTATATAAATAGACCATTTTTTTTACCATTTACCATGACGTGGCATTAAAAGGGTCTATAGGACAGAGGTAATTCTACAACTGTTACCTACATCAGAAATGAATGGTTTACTTCACAGCTTTACTTTTTTTTTTTTAATACCAAAGTACATAAGATGATTCAAACATTGCACTGGCTTATTTGCACAGCATAATATGTACCTCAAGATTTCATAGAAATATTAATAATAACAGACGTCGTCTTGAGTTTTTAGTCTTGTGCGTATCGTTCATGTCTGCAAAAATGTCTAAAGTTTTACCTTAATTCTACCTCTTGTAATTCACCAAACTGAGATGTCCTCATGCAGTTTTAGTCCTGTGTGAAGAAGAGCTTGCACAGAATAATCGATTAGAAAGGTCACTGTGACTACTTTGAGAGGTAGTCGACTAGACAAAGAATAATTAAGTCAGAGGTTGGCTTTAAAAAACAGCCCTTTTAACTTTGTGCCCGTACATTGTCTGTAAATATTAATAACGCGTCTGATATTTCCCCGGCGTGTTCTACATCTTACTTAGTTATGTGTGTTTTTTTTTCTTTTTTGTGAAATCAAAGAGCCTGTGTTCAGCTTGGGTTTTAAGTAAGTCTAATGTTTTCTGATAATATGGTCAGCATTAGTACGCTTTTTCAAACAAAATCATCGTGCCTTTAGATTTTTGTTTACGTGACTCTGCAGCGTGTTTTACCTTAAGTTTTGACTTGAATGAATACTAGTTTTCTCCAAAAGAAAAAGCTAAGAATTGACCAAGCTATGAGAAAATCCGTGACCTGGAAGTGCAACCTAGTTGTCGTTGTAACCGAAGGTCGTGAAGATGGATGTTTGAATAAAGATTGGACGGAGCGTTGCAAAGTTGTAAAGATGGAGGCACTTTATGGATTAATTAACAGATAGAGAACGGCTGTGTTTGTTTGAGGCTCAGAGAAGGAGCAAAGAAAGCAGACTTATGAAAAAGATTATTGAAAGAAGCCTCAATTGAGCACAAATATAACTAAATACCAACATTGGACAACGACTTTTCTATTTGACAATGCACAATACCTTTCGATTATGCCATAAATGACTTGCTTTTTCTTGCAGTTACTTCCTGTTATTATGTACAGCTAACACTGCTCTGAAACAATAAGAAAAAGTGCTGTTAGATCTATAAAACACTCACTAATTTGGTATTTCCCTCCCTTCTCCTGAACAGTCGTAAATCACACGGTTTCTACTGGCATCATCCACCATCTCTACTACTACTGCTGCTGCTATTTAACCAACAGAGAGTGTCAGCCAAGCAAAGACCTATTAAGTCTGAGAGAATGAGATAGCAAAGCAAGTGTGAGCTACGGAGCATAGGCAAAGCTAAATCATCCTTTTGTGTCGAGGAAGTAAGGGACAGTGTTGAATGTTGTCTGACACAAGATGGTTTTAGTTTCAGTTTTATGATTTTCTTGGAGTATGAGTTTAGCCTTGCAAATGACAAATTCACCAGTATAAATCCAGCAGTTTCTCTGGTTGTTTTGTGCAGTACTTAAAAGAGTCTTTCACACCAAGCCGAGGGTCAATTACGATATCAGCTGAACCGATATGGCCCTGATACCCGATCCAGCAAACTTTCCTGGATCGGCACCGATATCCGATCCTAGTATCGGTTCGTTGCATCCCTAGTACTTTTGTCCCGTTGGAACCGTGTAAATAACAACAATCCATGAGCGACTAAATACTGTTTTTCCATAAGCATCATTTTCAGTTTCCGGCCGGATGTTCCTGCGCACTGATTTGCTGGTTCTCCGGTAACCACGGGCCAATCAGCTGCTTATGCAACGCACACTCTACAAGAAAGTAAACACACAAGAGCCGTCTGTTGGCAAAAGTTGCCAGACCTGTTCAGACAGGCGACCCTCGACTTGGTGTGAAAGATCCTTAACTTCTCTACATTGTTTTGGCTCATGTATCCCAATTGAAATTGAGCAAAATGATTTTCAGTAGTGTCTTGATATTATATCTCGAACTGTTCTGTTCACAATTTATAATGATTTCATGAGTAATTTAGACATTTTGAAATTTATAGAGCGTATGACAGGTTTTTGTCATTTTGTATTCATATCTTTATTTGAAAGATTAGTAAAAAACAAAAAAAAACAAAAAACGAAATTTGTGAAACCAAATCAGCTATTCTGTCATATATACAGTACAGACCAAAAGTTTGGACACACCTTCTCATTCAAAGACTTTTTTTATTTCGATGACTATGGACATTGTAGATTCACACTGAAGGCATCCAAACTATGAATTAACACCTGTGGAAGTATAGTACAGCCAAAAAGTGTGAAACAACTGAAAATATGTCATATTCTAGGTTCTTTTGCTTTGATTACTGCTTTACACACTCTTGTCATTCTCTTGATGAGCTTCAAGAGGTCGTCACCTGAAATGCTCTTCCAACAGTCTTGAAGGAGTTCCCACAGATGCTTAGCACTTGTTAGACCCTTTTGCCTTCACTCTGCAGTCCAGCTCACCCCAAACCATCTGGACTGGGTTCAGGTCTGGTGACTGTGGAGGCCAGCTCATCACTCTCCTTCTGGTCATTCATGGTGTTTATATTTTCAGTGTCAATCTACAATGTCCACAGTCATGAAAATAAAGAAGACTCTTTGAATGAGAAAGTGTGTCCAAACTTTTGGTTTGTACTGTAGGTGAACTTTGAGGGCACAAACATAACAATTATTTCGCCAGAAATAAGAGGCCCTCCTTTGTCTGTTTCCACGGAAAACAAGTTCCTTTAGTTGTATTTTTTCACATCATGACATTAAAAAAATCTCAATTCAGAATATCCCAGAGTCGGTGTAATCCCTCATTCATCCAGGAGTGATCCATAGTAGAAGTCTTCAAAGTTGTCATCTGGACAGTGTTTCCGAAGATCAAGACGTTTCGACTCTCATTCGAAAGTCATTCTCAATCTGATTTCAAACGTCTTGATCTTCGGAAACACTGTCCAGATGACTACTTTGAAGACTTCTACTAAATATCCCAGAGTATAATTTTAACTTTCTGTTCCTACTAAATTGTGTAGTTGAAGAAAAAGCTACACAGTGACTAGACCTATTAATATTTTACAGTACAACAGAAAACTGCTATTAAACAATATTCATTTTAGCTGCGCACCACCAAATGAAAACATTATTGAGCCGTAGAACGTTTTCACGTGAACAGAACCTATCGAATTTTGCAAGAGGCGAGACGTTTTTATTTATGCTCATTTTGCAGAGGTCAGTTAAGTCTACGCCGCTCTAAAATCCCCTTCAGCGTACACACACACTCACACAACTACTTCAAAGTTTACAGAAGAAGCCCCAGAGAGCTTCCTCTAAATAAGCCCCAAACAGCCGCGGGTGCCGGGCGGACAAAGAGCCGTCGGTGTGGCCCCTGCAGCAGATGGTCGGTTACAGGAGCTAAGAGGCGCCGCGCGTTCTGATTGTCCTTGAAGTGTCCAAGTGAAACCCCAGACGCTAGAGCTCCCTGCGCGGTTAGCATTCAGCCAGCGGAGAGGCAGAGGTGACCCAGCCAGCGCGCTCTGATTGGATTACAGAACCGCTGGAGACGGGCCAAGAGCGGGATCAGTGCAGCCAGTAAACACTACCGTATACTCTGTTAACTAGGAGCTAATCGCAGGCAAGTCTGGGAAGGGGAAAATCCAGTTGTGGTGGAGGTTTTGGTGTGTTTTTGGAATGCTGGATGCTGATTTTTAAGATGGTTAACCTGATTTTCATTTGGCAAAATTGGACACAAAACCTGGTCTACTAAAAATGTCTTCAGCTGTTTGTAAAAAGAGGTTCTTAAAAGTTGTATGGATGAGTTTCAAAAAAAGTTTGTTGCTTAACATGGTTGAAAATAGTTGGATACCTTTGTATGAGCCTTGTACTAAAGGTAAACAGAAATACAATCATAAAAATGCATAAACCGTAGACATGGGGCCAGTTGTATCTAAACAATATGGCTCATGCTAACCTTTAGGCTAAACAAAAGTAATGTTTGTAAAAGGTTAAATAACCTGTATCCAATGTTTACTTAGTATGTGTGAAGGTTGAACTTCTCAAATTCACTTTTTGTGGTAATTGTTCATCTGTATTTGGAGTTTCTCAGACAGTTCCAAGTTCACAAGTAGAATACCAGTTCAAGTAGCGTTCCAGCGCATTTATTCATGTGGGAGGTGCCAAATATCTGCTACCAGTGCCTTGTGCTCATTGGCGCATTGATGGCAAAAAGTGTTTTTTGTAATGATCGATACTGTGTTCATTCCTGATAACGAGTTCCAACGCTTGTGATGTCAGAAGCTTGACGGCGTAATCAGTTCTGACCAACTGAGAGCGTGGGCACTGGCAGAGCATTAAAGGGGCACTGTTTAAGATTGAGAGGAATTTTAATTATCACATATAGTCCACAAACATTTAAATCATATTTATTCTTTACAACATGAATACTTAAGAGAGCACTGTTAACCAATCCACAACAATTGTGATACATTTATACGTATTTGAAATGTTTTATTACGGGCCGGAATGTGTATTATTGACGCTAGATGTCAGCATGGTAAATAGGCAAAATGCATGTGAAATGCTCCCTCTGGTGTTCAAAAGTGGAAATTACTTGGATCACTTTGTTTGTTTGTTTTTCTTACACAGTGCACCTTTAAGTTAGACTAAACATCAGTTAAGCTTTTGGTAAAATTTGAAAAAGTTTGTTATGAGAGAGAAATACCTTCAAAATGGAACCTTTGGTAAAGCTGTAGGTGCTGTGTGAGCTGAGTATGAACAGTTTGAAGTCACCAAAAATGCATTGACACTCTATGAGGACATTTTTTTTTGGGTCAACTGCTGCAGTTCAGCCATGGAAATATTCCAGTTTCTTGGTACTAGTGATGCACCAGTTTAACTCTTTCAGTTCCGTTACAAATTTTCATAACCTGGCTTTAAGCACCTGTATTTCGCAACCAAAAGCAGTGTTTGTCTTCTCGAAACTCAGATAACTTGTTGGCTGTTATTTTTGTTCAAATACAACTTCACGACTTTTGTGGGAATAAAATCTCAAATATTATAAAACACTAATGACATACAGTAAATAATGGCATTATGTCCAGTTAAAGGCACAATCAGAATATCACCTGAACCGCTTTTATAAAAGTGATACCAGATCCAGTAAAATTTCACAGACAGAGCTGATATCCAGTCTCAGTATCAGAGCATGAAATGTTGGCTTTCTTGTTTTCTATTTTCTATTTCTATCAAACTTTTTACATTAGCAAGTAACTCATTAGCCAAGTAAACAGTGGAGAGCAGCACGTTTTTTTTTTTTTTTTCTTCAAGCAATTATGGCATTACCCAGTTAGCATACCTTTAACAAAATTAACTTAACCTAACCCTAATTTTAACCATAGCCTTACCCAATTTTTGACATAACATAGAGTATTTTAAAGTAAAAACTTTTGCTAGCGTGTGTGTGCATCCTTTAAAAACCCGCAACAGTTACTACGTTTGTCTTTCCATAAAAATAATTCATACAAGCTGTAATTGTAGCTAAAAACAAATGCATACAGAAGGATTTGTAAGATTGAGAAAGCAGTATTTTTTGTTTCGCTGACAATCTGCTTTAGCCTGAATATTACGTTACTACAGCGCGTTCATCGCAAACCCTGTTGAAAGCGAGTAGATTGACTTGTCCGTTTCCCCTCATCAGCGGTCGTTCCTGTCAGAATCATGGCCGTTCTTCATCTTAATGACTGTAATCGGAGCGTTAACCGGCCTCTCCGCTCGCACATTCCCCACACACGGGCCTGACAGATGGAGCCCCGAGCTGGACACGGAGCGCACAAACATGGCCTCGCGGTGATGAAGGGCCGGTCATCGAGTGGAGCCGCTCCTGCCAGGGCTGCGCGCCAGGCCGGTTTTGTGCTGCTGAGGAGGAGGAGGACTGGAGAGAGGGCGGTGGTACAGGGGCACGGGCCGGGCTGCGGTTCTTAATGGGACAGAAATGTGAAGCTCCACACACACGCACGGATGACACGAGGAGTTGGCCGCACTCCCGACTTCGAGAGCTGGAAGAGAGTGGCAGCCAAGTGTCAGCGGGTTCCTGTAAACATGGAGAAAAGCTTTAGACGCTTTTAAAGAGGACTGCGAGGTGGAGCGGGCTTATGTAAACAGATACTTTTTCACTTTAGCTTTACATTTATTATAATAGATATGCATACAGTAGCTGGAGATGTGTTTTTAGAGCTCACAGTCTGGGCAACACTGGCTCACACTGCCTCGGGTTCAGATCTAGATTCTGATCCGCATTTGTCTGGGTGCACTGGCCACTCACACTGCGATCGAAGTATGTATATGTAGGAACAGATACCATCGCAAAATTTTGCAAGACCTCGAGTTCTCAATTTGGGAGTTCAAGCAATCACTGACACTTGTGTACAGGGAGATGTAAATGGTCTAGTTATATAGCGCTTTTCTACCTTTCCAGGCACTCAAAGCGCTTTACAATCTAGCATCCACTCACTCAGTGTAACAGACACTGGCCACGTTTACATGATGTTTCCTAATTCCGAATTAATTATTCCGAATTAATTAATTCGGAATTAAAATATTTTCCTTCAGGTTTACATGGAAATAATAATTCCGAATAAAGGTTTACATGTTAAACACGCTAAATCAGCTTTATCTTATTCCGCTTAACGTCTGGGTTAGAAAGAGAGAGGAAAGGGAACGCACATACGTCATTACGTAATTACGTCTACCGGAAAAAACACACATCCGATGGATACGGGATACGGCTTGTGGCTTTTTTTTCACCTGGGATTGATGTAACGCCACGGACGACATGATACTAACTTTTTTGGAGTCGTTCCGATGAAAATCTTTAAGCAGCAGCTGGAGAATCACATCATCAGCTCCACGTCATGTTCTGTGAGCGGAGGAAAAGTAGTTCCAGTTTCCACTTGTTTGGGATCAGATCAGCGTCTCTCTCCGCGTACATGACGTACACTCCTTGTTCAAAACTTTCCGCTGCCTCTGAGAAAAGGTTAGTGTTTCGTGTTTTCTCTCACCCACTCTTTTCATTATTTGTAACTCCTGTAGCGCACTTATATGTAAAACAAAAAAGTTTTCGAGTCCGTGAGTCCGTGCCGCCATCTTGCAGCGTCACCGGGTCAGAGAGGCGACGTAACGAGCATGCGCAGTACGAACGGAATTATTTTTATTCCGAATAAAACGGTTACATGAGAAAGGAATAAAATTATTCGGATTTAAAAGCGGAATAAACCACCCACTTTATTCGGAATTAAGTTTAAATCCGAATAAACTTTTCATTAGGAATTAAGTGTTTACATGGTCTTTTTAAAGCGGAATTAATTTTAATTTAGAATTAAATTATCTTTATTCGGAATTAAAGTCGTCATGTAAACGGGCCTACTGAGGCAGTGTGGGTTAAGTGTCTTGCCCAAGGACACAACGACAATCTACTCCTGTCGTCCCACTGTGGCATCTGGTGTTCTAACAGTCTCCCATCCAAGTACTAACCAGGCCCTTTCTTGCTTAGCTTCTGAGATCTGACGGGATCAGGCTTTGACAAGCAGGTATGGCCACAGATGTGCGTAGGTCTGCTCGATTATAAGATAAGATATCCTTTATTTGTCCCACGATGGGGAAATTCCAGTGTTGCAACGCACATTTTAAGAACAGCAGGGATTATGATGAAAATAATGATCACGATTATTTAAATCATAATGGAAATCCCTATTATTCACTTGATTATTTGCTTAGAGAGACTGTCGAGCATTAGTGTCTCTTAAATGTAGAGAGTGAAGAGATTTGTGTACAATTGTAAAGAAACCACCTATTTTCCATAACAACGAAATGTAAGAACAGGCTTATAAGCTCGATTACGCAATTTTTGTAAATAGTTACAGCAATAATCATAACTGAAATTGAAATGCACAGTCCTAGATTCGAGCGCTCTTGGATAACAGAAAGCTCATTGACACAAGCTGTAGCAGCAACACTCACCAGCGCTGTTGTCAGCTAACCACAAGAGTTTATCACTGTAAGAAAACAAAAGTTTTGCTGCTAATAAAACATTTGTGAATGAAACAACCCATATACATTCTGATGAGCAAAAGAACCCAGAGAAAAACACTGCCTCAAGCTTTAGAAACCAGACGTCTGTCAGACTGGTTCAGACAGTGAGCTCTCATCCAGTTTTGTATTCAAAGAAGTTTCCCCAGCCAACTAGAAGGACAGTGTCTCTTTCTGCATGGGGCCTGCACAGTAGACCTGAAAGTGATGTCGACCGATAATCACTTCATAAGAAATACTAGTAAATAAAAAAACACTTGCATCGAGCTTTGGGCTCCATTTACATTTGTTCTTTTTCTGTTTGTTTTTTTCGTCACACAGTGGATAACCCTAACCTCCGGAAATCATTCAGCGACCCCATAGGTGTCCCGACCCTCTGGTTGAGAAAGGCCATGTAATAGACACACAAAAAAGGACTAGAATTTTGCTACAAAAAAATGTACTAAACCATTACCTTCTACCGTGTACACAAAGCACCGCCGCAGAGGAGCGGAAACTTACCGCACTTTATCGAAAGACGTGGGGATTGCTACTCCTGCTGCTCATGTCGGGGATGTCCATCTAAATCCTGGACCAGTGGCTCGGGATATGACGCTGACTCCTCAACAGGTGACTGTCTCTGGGTCACAGTCCGCGGAGGTGTATGATCCATCTCAGCTGAACATCGTCCTTCCTGGAATAGTCCCAGTCCCACATGCGCCCCAAAACAGCGCCACGCTTCTGAATGTGAATCCAACAATACCGGCGGAAGAAACGGGGCAGCATAACCGTGGCATGTGTCAAAACCCCGCTGTTGCAAAGCACAAGTCACTTCACATTTTTCAGACCGTCAACCATGCGAGAGTTATCTGGGATCGTAAACTCAAGCCGAAAGGACTTTTTGGAGGCCATCTCAACATCCGAAGTCTCGTATCTAAGGCAGATCAATTAAAGCACCTGCTCACAAACTCTAATCTAGACTTTTTATGCATATCCGAAACTTGGTTACGCCCGTCCACGCCAGAGCACGTCTTCACCGTTCCTGGATATCAATGCTTTAGGAGAGATAGGCCAGAGGGCAAAGGGGGCGGGGTCCTGCTTTACATTAAAGACGCTTTCAAATGCGAACGTATTTTTCTTAAAAACGTGGATAACATGGAATATGTCGCTGTGAAGCTGTCTTTGTCACCACAAATGTCTTTCATTATAATTGGACTTTACAGACCTCCAAACGCAAATGACACTTTTCTTGATGGATTAACATCTGCCCTCAAAGAGTGTAACAACAAAGAAGTGATTGTAATGGGTGACATGAACATAAACTGGGATGACAAGGTGAAGAGAAAAAAACTTAAAGCTGTTACAGATAAGTATCTGTTTGAACAACTGGTTAAAGGTCCCACAAGGATAGCTAAAAACTCAAGTTCACAGATAGATTTAATATTTTCCAACAAGCCTGAAAGAGTGACAAAATGTTACAACTTCATAACTGGCCTCTCAGACCATAATTTGACTGTAATGACAAGGAAACTGACTAAATTGAGATTTAAAAACAGACTGCAACGTGTCTCTTCCTACAAAATACCACCATGTAAAAAAGTCTTATTTGACCAGGAACTAAATGATATCAATTGGAATGAAATACTATTTTGTGATGATTTGGATTCTGCTTCTTACTCTTTGCAGATAAAATAAACACTCTCATAGAAAAGTACACTGTAAAAACAAAAAGGAAAAGTGGCTCTAAGGTTAGCCTACCATGGTTCAATGATTATTTATGGCAACAAATGAAAAAAGAGATTTCATATTAAAGAAAGCTGTGAAATATAAAAGGGAAACTGATTGGCTGATGTATAAAAGTCTCAGAAATAAGGTTATTAATGAAATGCGTATTGTTAAGTCAAGGTTCTATTTACAAATGTTAGATGAGGCAAAAGGAAATAGTTTTGTAATTTGGAAAAATATAAATCACCTTATGGGGAGAGAAAAAACACAAATGCGGAACCTTCAACTAAGTGTTAAGGACAAAATAATTGAGGACGACCTGGGCATAGCCACAGCCTTTAACTCTTACTTTATTGAGTCTGTTCAAGTGATTGGAGAGCGATTCTCACATTTAAACCTGACAACCAAGAAATTGAATGAGTCAACTAATGGTTGTGATTTTCAGTTAGTTGGTGAAGGTGAGGTTGAAAAAGTTATATATTCTCTTAAAAACTCCAAAAGTAAAGATGTATACAAACATGATGCTGCACTAATCAAACAGCATGTAAACACTTTGGTTTCTCCAATTACTTATTTGATCAATCTCTCAATTGCCAAAAGTGTTTTTTCCTGCAAACTGGAAGAGGGCTGTTGTTACTCCAATTCATAAATCTGGAGATTACAACGATGCAAACAATTATAGGCCCATAAGCATCTTACCCGTGGTTTCAAAAATTGCGGAAAAAATTATTTATGAACAAATGATAACGCATCTAAATTCAAGCAGCAATGGCCTACACCCTCTTCAATTTGGTTTTAGGAAAAACTATTCAACTGAAACTGCCACTCTGCACCTGACAGAGCAAATCAGATCCAGACTCGACAGAGGGGGAGTGGTTGGTGCAGTCTTCTTAGATTTGAGTAAAGCTTTTGATTTAGTCAATCATCATGTTCTTATTTCAAAACTTTCACATTTTGGTTTCTCAGACAAAACTCTTGCTTGGTTGACCTCATATTTGTCCGGTAGATTTCAGTGTGTTAAATATGGGGATGCCTGCTCGAGCTATTTGGAGTGCACAATGGGTGTACCACAGGGGTCTGTATTGGGCCCTTTGCTCTTCAGCCTCTATATTAACGATCTCCCAGAGCACTGCCAGAACGTTCAATTACAACTGTACGCTGATGACACAGTATTATATACTCATGCTAAAACTAGTCACCTGGCAGCGGAAAAACTCTCTAAAGCTTTGGAAAATGTCTCTGAATGGCTCGAGCAATCCTGTCTTTGCTTAAACATCAGCAAAACTAAAGCTATGTTCTTTTCAAAGACAAATGCAAAAAATTCAACATCTGATATTTTTATCAACAATGAAAAGATTGTCTGTGTGTCCGAATTTAAATATCTTGGGGTCATATTAGACGCAAACCTAAACTTTAAAAAACATATCAAGAATACTGCAAAAACCATTAAATATAGCCTTGCTAACTTCAGACATATTAGGCCCTGTCTTTCCTTGGAAGCAGCCAGGACATTTATGCATGCTCTTGTCTTTTCCCACTTGTCCTACTGTATCACCTGTTGGGGACAGGCTGGAGAAACTGCAATAAGACCTTTAGAGTCGGTGTATAAACAAGCCTTGAAGATCTTTGATAAAAAGCCTCTAATGCACCATCACTGTACCATCTTGGCCAAACATAATCTTTTGAGTTTTGATAATTTCCGACTTTTTCCAACTTGTGTCTGGTGTTCAAAATTCTAAATGGCTTGGCTCCTGGCTGTTTGAAGGATTTTGTGGATTATCGAAGTGTAAATTCAGTGAGATCCACAAGAATAGCCTCTTTACATGACTGCATTATACCCTTCCGTCGTTCTACTTTTGGTCAATCCGCCTTTTCAGTGAAGGCTACCACACAGTGGAACATGCTGCCTGAATACATTAAAACACGTGGTACAATAAATGGTTTTAAAACTGAGCTAAAAAAATACCTCAAGAGCAACCAGCATTGTAATCATTAGCTCCAGTTGCTCCTGTATTTCTGTTACTGGCTCTGTAAGAATCTGTATGCATGTATATGTGTGGAGTGCATTATGTATTTTATTATGTGTGTAAATGTTACGTGTGCTGGATCAGCCTCAGACACTGAAGTGTTTGTGGGCTGTTCCTTTCCCTGCCAGGGGACTGCAGATGTAAACTAGCCTAAGGCTAACTCTGGTACAATGCATCAAATGGCAACATTTATGTTCTAATTGTACATGGTCCCCTTTTAAAATAAATTAAATAAATAAAATAAATAAAAATACACTTATTTGATCATTTACAATGTTGTAACTTTCTTCATTTGTATCTTTAAACAACTATTCTTGAAGTATTTTTTACTCTCAATGATATACGCAACGATATATTTTGCATATTTTCAAAACAACTATCACAAAAATATATCTTAAATTCGATATATTGCCCACCTCTGGTTGTAGTATAAATACGTATTTCTGTGAGACTGTTCTAACTTGTGTTGTCCTCAATGCTACTTGCGAATGTTGGTGCAGTCAGGATGAGGGCAAAGTGTAAAAAACCTGTCTTGGCACTTCTCAAAAGAACATAACAATATACAAACTTGATGTCACACTTTATAGTCCAGTTTCAGAGACGTGCACATCTCCCTCACATTACACACTTGTTGTACATCCTGGCATTCTGCTGACCGCTGCTAAACGCTCATTTTCAATTCAAAACGCCGGATCAAGTGTCGGCTCAGTTTGTACTCCTAACTCTCCCCGTCCCGACAGCAGCAGCAGCGCCTGGCTTCTTCTGAGAGTGACAGATTGTAGCAATACCAGAGAAGTCAAAGAGCTTTTCTTACCCACTCCATAAGCGCCTGTCAAAGCCAATGTTCCCACTGAATCCACAGCCCCGGGCCCTTTCACAGCACATGGATTATAGGCTACATCTTCTGTCAAATGTAGCGTTTAGCTTCATTCACGGCGCGTCTGAGTAATCCCATTAGGCCAGGGCATCTTCTTATGTAAACCTGTGATATGGACTCTTCACATAAGGATCACAGATGAAACTTGTATTGTAGTTTAATCATATAAATGTGAATAAATATATCTACAAAATGTAAAAAAAAAGTTAATCAACTAATCTCAACTAATCAATTATTAAAACAACTCATTTACTGATGGAATAATTCTTAACTGATCTTTATATAAGTTTCAAAACATGTTATGAGCAAGAAGAAAAAAATACAGATTGGACGCTAATGATGTAAAGATTATGAAATTTCAAGTGTTAATTTAACACTTTTTTTCTCTTTATCTCTGGTCAGTTATTTATGAGTTTTTTCAACACTGATTAGAGTATTTTTAACAATGGTTAGAGTTATTTCAACACTGGTTAGGGTTATTTCAACAATGATTAGTTATTTCAACATTGGTTAGAGTTATTTCTACACTGGTTTGAGTATTTTAACAATGATTCGAGTTGTTTTAACAATGAATAGTTATTTCTACACTGTTTAGTTATTTGGAACACTGGTTAGAGTTATTTCAACACTGGTTAATTATTTTAACAATGATTAGAGTTTTTCAACACTGATTAAAGTTATTTTAAACAATGGTTAGTTATTTCAACACTAGTTAAGAGTTATTTTGAACACTGGTTAGAATTATTTTAACACTGGTTAGAGTTATTTCTACACTGGTTAGAGTATTTTAACAATGATTAGAGTTTTTTCAACACTTGTTAGAGTTATTTTAACAATGTTTTTTTCAACACTGGTTGGAGTTATTTTAAACGATATTTAGTTATTTCAACACTGATTAGAGTTATTTTGATCACTGGTTAGGGTTATTTCAACACTGGTTAGTTATTTGAACACTGGTTAGAGTTATTTTGATCACTGGTTAGAGTTATTTTGATCACTGGTTAGAGTTATTTCAACACTGGTTAGTTATTTTGAACACTGGTTAGAGTTATTTTGAACACTGGTTAGAGTTATTTCAACACTGGTTCGAGTTATTTTAACAATGTTTTTTCAACACTGGTTAGAGTTATTTCAACACTGGTTAGTTATTTTGAACACTGGTTAGAGTTATTTCAACACTGGTTCGAGTTATTTTAACAATGATTAGAGTTATTTCAACAGTTATTACAGTTCTGTTTCCAGAGCTAGTTTAACACTGCAGGGAACAGTGTGTGTTCAATCAAAAACCTGCAATTTTCTGTGACATTATTTGTCTGTAAACGTACACCTCCAAAAACGTGGCGGCACAGTGGCAGAGCGAAAAGCGCTCTGGCCTCACAGCCAGAAGGTCGCGGGTTCGACTCCCGCTCAGCCCGGGCCTTTCTTTGTAGAGTTTGCGTGTTCCTTCCAGGGTCTGAGTATATTCCAAACCTGCATTTTGGCGAGGAAGGGGTTACTGTGTGAAGCATTTTGGAAGACATCTATCTGTGTAAGTGTGCTTTATAAATAAACCATTCATTCACATCCTCAAGTGACTTTACCTCAATTCAAATTTAGCAAATTGATGTATTCAAGTTATTTTTCCATTCTAGTGGGTGCATTTAAACTAAGGCACAAGACATGTATTCAGGCTTAATTCCACAATAGTAAGTAGTAAACGCTTTGATATTGGTTTAAAAAAGGTTTAAAACGAAAAACTTATTGCTGTTTGGACCAATTCTTCAGAGATCTGAGGACCACACTTAGCCCTTGGGCAGCAGCTTGGAAAGACAAATCATCCAACTAATCAAATGCCAAAATAATCTGTCGTTGCAACATGTTTTTATGAAGAAAAAAAAACAATGTTTTTGTCACTTGGGACTTGTAAAGCACAACTATGTATTGTCTTCTACTTTATGTTAGCTTGGCTGTTGTGTGAACTGTATATATTCTTTGAATTCCCATCCTGATGCTTCTTTCAAGATCCCGTGGAGCAGTTTGGGAGAGATTTCTCCGAGGACAGACCTGTGAGCTTTCATGTGCTTTTGGTCGGACGCAGAACACACATTCTTTAAATGCTTGTGACTCAGTGTTTTGGGGCAGATACATTGCTCACTGCAGTTTAAAAAGCTCTTGTAATGTGACTTATGCAGCAGCCTGTCTTATTTGTAGTTAGCTCTTGTTTGCAGGCCACCAGTAGAACGCCACTATCACAGCTTTGGTTTCTCCAACAATTACGTCTGTGTTCATAAATAAATTCCAGTGGGAAACTCGTATTTATGGTTTAAATGATGAGTTGTAAAGGCAGCGTTAGTATCAAAACAAAGCTAGAAATGTTCCCATCATGACAGCAGTATTAACAATCCTTTCTCAGCAGACAGTTTGTTGTTGACGAAGAGGCAGCTGCAGCGTCCAGAAGCCAGCGCATGCATATGTATCGGCCTCACTCTGCTCCTCTCCCCGTGGCAGGAACATTCCAGAGATGTACCAGTGAAAAATAGTGCCTCCTTCAGAGAGACGGCTCATTTCCATGGCGAGCGGGCGTGCTGTGTTTCCGTGGTTACGCTCTTTGGGGGAATCTTACCACTGTAGCAGGCACAGAATGTCAGAGCAGAGTTTAATGCTCACAACGTGTCGTCATGTTGCAGAAAAAGGCAGATGTCCTGAATCCACGTTGTTGGAACGTGTTTGGGAATCAGTAACATGATGTAAAAGTGACATGTGTTAAACAGGTTTGATCTACTAGTTTTTGTAGCTTGTGCAGTTATGTTGTAAAGGGTTGATTGCAAATTATTCCTTAATTTATTTATATTTTGGTCATTGTAATTGTTATCTGGCTCTTTACACTAGTCATTGCCAAGTACACAATATGTTTCCCAATACAGGTCTGATAATAAAGTTTGAAACAATGCAGGTCCTGATTCTTCTGATATTCCTTAAAATCTGCGTTGAAAACAGTTTTGCTCATGTTGTAGAACAAAGTCCATGCACATACCCTTAATATCAAAACTAATTGTTCTAGATAGGTCATTTTTTCAAACTAGCACATACATGCACCATTTCAAAGGTTAGTACAATGTAGAACACTACAATTACGATGATTAGATCTACAAGAGCAGTTCCAGAGATGACCACATATTGGCTGTGTGCACGGAACTTCAGTTGGCTTGCGATTATCCAAAATGCTAACTTCTGTACATGCGACCACTTCTGTTAGCGTTAGCATTTAGACACAATCTTGTCTCTTTTAAACACACAAGTGTCCTCTGGTGAATATTCTCTGAGTCTTTAACATGTTTTCTGTAACATTCACCACAACTGTCTGATCTAAAGAGATTTATTAGTTTTAAATGATGGAGTAAGAACCTGATTGAAGAGTATGAACAGGAAGTCTTTGTATGTACAGGATGTAGTATTTAAACCAAAACAAGACAACTGCACTGAGCCAATTCCATCCAGAAAAAGCACTTTTGGACAGAATATTTTCTCTTTTTCAGCTTCTCAAACTTGGAACACAACTCCAACAATACGTTTGCGATCCACTCCTGGTTCAATCTCAAAACAACTCAAGTTGTGGCTGTTAGACAAACAAAACTGTCCACATAATGACTAAAAAAGTTACATTTTAGCACTAATATTGTATTTTATTGGCCTTTGAGTCAGAACATTATTGTAAGTGTATAGATTTGATTGCATTTATCTTATGCATAATGTTTAGCTGACTTCTGTGGTGGTTGTGATTAGGGGGCGACTATGGTGTATGAGTGGAGTGTATGATGGATTTATATATGAGGGGAGTTTTGTATTCTCTGTTTGTGTACCTAATGTTTTTATTAATTGTTGTGTGGCTGGTTTCTCCTTCTTGCATTTACATGTATGGGATCTCTTCTCTCCTATATCTGTTATCAATGTGCATTGTCCCTTTATTAAAGAATAAACAAGCATTCTTTGATTTGTTTTAAAATGTCACATTCTGATTAGACTTGTATCGCCAAGAAGTCTTGTTTTTAGGAACAGCCCTGATCTATGCAGACATAGAATCATTGTAGGACTGAAATTTATTCATAAAACATTTGTTACATTGAATTCATTTTGGTCCAGTTTACAACATGGTCACTTTCTAGTGTGATGTCCTGCCGAGTATGAAATCTCCTTTTCAGGAAGGTCTTAAAATACTTGGAAAATTCTTAAATAGAAAGATCTTAACTCAATTAAGTAGTTCAACTTGTCTTAGCTTTTTAATATCATGGATGTGTTTGAAGTGTGAGTGCTGTGACAACCCTTATGGTGTTGATGTCATGATTCACTGTTGTGTTTATTCTTTCTAAAAGCTAACGAAGTGTAAATGTAAATGTTGAATGTTGGTGTCTAATGTGACTGTCGTGTGTTGCAGGCATGCTGGTGGTGAACGTAACATGGAGGAACAAGACATACGTGGGCACGCTGTTGGACTGCACACGGCACGACTGGGCTCCCCCCAGGTGAGACACTTACTATTCCACCCACAGACCACAGATCAGCACAGAACAGACCAGACCAGCCCAACAATAAAAACAAATATTGCTGTAATAGAATTTTACCCTTTTTTTTATAAATGTTTTGTCTTTTTGATGTTATTACTAAAATATATAGTAGTATTTTAATAGATGATACATTTTTGATTAACTTGATTTATACAACTTTACATTAAGACTGGGCTTTGTTCCATTGTCAGACACATTTGCTGTTTATATTAAATGATAATGACTGAAAGTACAGTTAGTGACAGTGTGTAGGTAAAGACATGACGTTTGTTGTCAGATTCTTTATCGCAGGTGTTCATCGTGAGGTTTGAGTCGCGACCTAAAACTAAACACTAACATGTTTTTAAGAACTTAACATGATGTTTCTCCGCGATTATAAACGCTAGAAACATAATTCAAAGACTGACAGAGAGCTCACACTTGGTAAATGTAAAAGACCAAATCCTTTCTGCTGCACTGTCTAAAAGGAAAGGTTTCTGTGACGGAGGTTTAAAGAAGTATTGATACTTGTTCAAACGAGTATCGATACCAGTGTTAGTAACCATTCTTTTTGACAGCCCCAGCACACAGCAGCCCCGAGCAGCCGTTGACATTCAAAAATGCATCATCCAGTTTGCTAGATTAGATGATGAAACGCGTTGTACATCATTTTTCGCTGCTTGTGAAAGCCAACAAGCCCCAGATTTTATTTAGTGCCTGTCTACTGTCACACATTGTAGTAAATGTCAAGCCTGAAATGGATGCATGAATCATTCATGTATCGTCCTCGCCGCAGCACTCGGCCCTCGCCCTGTTCACATTCTGTGTGATATGAATCTGCTGTAGAGGCAACAGCTCAAGGATATATTGCACTGGCTCTGGCTCTAACGGCCGCCTGCTGTGGAGCTGTGTTCTTTATCTGCAGCCCGCCGAGGCTCCAATCATTGGCAAACAGCTGATGTCCCAGGAGGTGGCTGTGGAAATGGAAAGCTGCTCTAACAAGCCAGATTGCAGAATCCAATTATTGGACTAATAGCTTTTCTCAACACTGTAGAACATTCCCCACAAACGCTGCGTTTTCTTAGATTAGTGGGCGGCAGTGTGGTGTACTATTTGTCTTTGCTAAAGGGAATGTGCTCACTTCTGTGTCGGTACAACATGCATTAGTACATTTTGTGCCTGCTGTTGTTTAAGTTGTCACTACAATCTCATTTAGGTATGAACTAAAGCAAGCCACAGGGACTATTATGAAACACTTGTGCTGTTTAAGTCCTTTCATGTCTTCTGTTTACTCTCAGCACTGCAGATGGTCCACATATGACACAAACGGATAGTATTTCGTTGAGGAAAAAATGCATTCTCAACATTCTCAAATCTCAACAGCTGCAGGGTTTATAACATGTGAACTGTATTAAAGGACAAACAAACAAACAGAGCTTTTTTAAAATGTTGTTCATTGACCTTTATTTAACCAGGAAAGTCCCACTGAGAGTCTTTTTTGCAGGAGAATCTGGGGAGAACATGCAACACGGGGAGAACATGCAAACTCCACATAGAAAGACCCCAGATCGACTGGGAATTGAACCCAGGACCTTCTTGCCTTTGGTTGCACTGTAGCAGAGTGGTTAGAGTCTTCCCAATAAGGAAGTTGTGACCAGGTCGGACCATATCTACATCTCACGATCTCTCTGGGTGGAGTTTGCATGTTTTGATCGTGTCATTGTGAGTTTTCTCTGGTTTCCTCCAAAAACATGCATGTTTAGGTTCATTTAGCATCGCTGTAAATGTCCCATGTGAGTGAATGAGAGAGTGAATGGTTGTCTGTCTAACCCTGCGACGAGTTGGCCACTGTCCAGGGTGTTCCCACGACCCCTAACAGAAACAAGCGGTAGAAAATGAATGAATGAATGAATGAATGACACTCAAGCTATAAGAAATAATATATAAAAAAAATATAAAAAAAGAAATGTTAGAAATGTCCTGTTGAGGTAATCTTGAAAATATATGGCCAATTATATCATTATCACAAACAGGGGCGACCCATCACTAAGGCGATGGCGAGACGCATGCAACAAAAGGAGAAAATGAGCGAGTGTTTAGTTGATCAAAACCAAATAAAACCTGATTAAAGTGCCTTAAACAACCTAGTCCATAAGAAGAGCCTATTTTTTCTGCCGTACATAGTCCCGCTTTTTAGTGCATCTCAGGCTAGCTAAGAATCGCTTAAGAACATTTTTTTTTCAAGTCAGCCTATCCCTATAATGCAACTAATATGACCTGCGGGTGCTGCACTCCACGCTCTGTCGTGACTACATCTGCGTGACAACACAACACACATTCTTGTGTCAGTCAAGCAGCTCAATTAGTGATCTCACTCAGAATATTTGTCAAGCAAGCTTTTTTGAACAGCTACAACCCCAAACAAAAAAATAACAGTAAACAAGTTATAACAAAATGTGGGCGAATGTATAATCATGTATTTTTGACTAGTTGGACTCAAGAGTTTTTCAACCACGTCAGTCATGTTCATGTTTCAGATCTCAGAAACAAAAAAAACGTTGCTTTGCAAAGGGGGTGGTCCGGATTCCAAATTTGGGAATTTAGAGAATTTAGGTTTGACATACTTCAATGAAATGTCAATTTTATTTACGGATCCAGTGTGAATGTAAATGTATAATTCTGTATGAATTTAAATGATTTTTAGTATTATAAACATAGTGGACCCCGTAAGAATAGTGACAGTTTGTCTGCGCTAATGGGGATTCCATCAATAAACAAACAAACTCTCAGGTTGGTTTTATTGTCTCCAATAATAACACAAGATATGATTTTTATAAATATGAAGCCTGCTTATGCATGTTACTTTATTGTTTTATTGACATAAGTTGCCACATCTCATTGGATTCCACATTAATACCCCTAGTGGTGTAAAATTATATATATTGATTAATTAGACAATACAATATAATTGTGAGCATTGGTTTTTGATAACCTGCTATATATTGACTTTTGCACCCCCCAAAACATTTGTCCAAATCCATTTGTCTTTTATATATCATGATAAAAATGTTCTATCTCGCCCTGCCCTAATCCAAATACAACAAAACTAATAAAGACAGAAACGTGGAGTGTGTCTTGCTTTCACATGCTTTTGCCTTGTCATCAACATAGCACAGCACCAACCCTCGTCTCCTCCTTTCTATTTCCAGCCCCAGCATATTCACACCACATAGGAACTGCAGGAATGCGGTCGGAGTAGCCATTACGCACGACGCAAAGAGATTCAAACCGCTAATGGAACTCTCCAGTGCCACGCCGACCCATGCATCATAAACATGTCTGACTAATGTTCCAAAGAGACCGGCGCGGAGTTGTATTTTTACTCCCAGCGCTCTCATAGTTTTCAGCATGACTACATTAGAGCCACTGCATGAATAATTCAGCGGGCTTCGGGGGCAGCGGCTGTATAAACTCGGGGTGGTAATGAGTTTGAATCCACCTGCCGCTATCGCACACACTCTACCGGATCCGCGTCACCTCCCGCTGAGGCTCAAATTGTTTGCTAGCACTCGTAGCAGCGGCTTTGAGTCACGCATCAGTCTTTTTACCGGAGAGTGCTAATCTTTCAGCAGATAGAGGCTCCGCTGCGGAAGGTGGAGCTGCAATCTGAACAGTCTGAGCTACGGAAATGGAAAAGCACTTTGTTCGTTTTGTTTTGAGAAAATGGAGATCACTGTGCTAATTTGTCAGACGAAATGTAGCTTTTTGATCTTTTCTTTTTGCAGTTTCTGAACTTTGAGTCACACAACACGCCCGAGGTTGTGTATAGTGTCATTCAAAATTTTGTGACATGATGTAGTGTAAAGGTGTGAAGTTTACATCTACTTTTGTCTTAATCAAACCTCTTTGCTCTGTGATACTTTGAGTTATTTCCTTTTTAAAACTATGCTTTTCTCCTACTTCTTGATCTGTGAGTGAACACCAACTAGGCTAAAATAATAACTTTAACTTTAACAGGCAAATCTCAAGCTGAAATTAATCAAATGAATCCAATATACAGTAAAGACCAAAAGTTTGGACACACCTTCTCATTCAAAGACTTTATTTTTACTTTCATGACTATGAACATTGTAGATTCACACTGAAGGCATCCAAACTAGGAATTAACACATGTGGAAGTATGGTACATAGACAAAAAGTGTGAAACAACTGAAAATATGGCATATTCTAGGTTCTTTTGCTTTGATTCCTGCTTTGTACACTCTTGTCATTGCCTTGATGAGCTTCCAGAGGTAGTCACCTGAAATGCTCTTCCAACAGTCTTGAAGGAGTTCTCAGAGATGCTCAGCACTCGGTAGACCCTTTTGCCTTCACTCTGTGGTTCAACTCACCCCAAACCTTCTCAACTGGGTTCAGGTCTGGTGACTGTGGAGGCCAGGTCATCTGGCGCAACACCCCATCACTCTCCTCCTGGTCATTCATGGTGTTTATATCTTCATTGTGAATCTACAATGTTCATAGTCATGAAAATAAAGAAAACTCTTTGAATGAGAAGGTGTGTCCAAACTTTTGGTCTGTACTGTAGGTGTGTGGAGTTAAAAAAAAGATATCACAAGGTGAGATTGAGTGTCTTAGTTTGAGAGCTGGGACAAGAGATGTTTGGCTGGAGCATAATGTCACATTTACTTCAAATGTCATTGGCCATTGCAGTGAGACATTTTTGGACTACAGTGTTGGACCTGAAAGCTGCAAATGTGCATAGTTTGCACTAAAATGCACCAAACATACTCAGAAAACAGTAGAAAACACAATTTCAACCTTTCAGTAGCAAAACAATGTTGATTTAGAATAGTGTTACTTTAAAGGTCATGGTTTAGCTTTGTGTCCTTTGTCTATTTTTTTCCTTTTGTCTATTCCCAAATCTTATAGTTGCACCAGGTGTCATTCCTCTGAGATTTTCTGGTGCCGTTTTGAAATTCAATAAATAAAAAAAAAAACCAAAAAAAAAAAAAACATTTTAAATTAAATAAATTATGAACTAATACTGATGAACATATACATTAAAAAAAATAAGTAATTAGAGTAAAAAAAAAAAATATAATGAAATTCACTCAATCAGAATAAACATTTTTTGTCATGCAGTTGTGCAAATCATTATACAATTGTGTTTTTAGTTACATTTAGTCATGTCACAGACAATAGCCATAGTTACGAATAGCAAAAAAATCGAATATTTGTTTTTCATATCGCCGCCCTACCGCTAACCTATAATGCATAGTATTTGTTTAGTCCAGTGGGATGAAATTTGCAATGTACTGTAATGGTGTTGTGGGAGAGCACTCTGTTTATCAGAACCAGAACATCTCAGAGGGCTGTGATATTTTTAATGGCTTCTAATGGGATCTGTAGAACAAACACTTACACACGAACTTGAAAGGCAGCCAGTGCACGTGTTTTCTCTGACATGACTGACACTGATGTTGTTCCTCATTCCAACATTCTCCAAACATCAGCTTTGTGTATGACAGATGTCAAAACACATGCAACAATTGTTAACTATTGTTTTTTTTAAGAAAGAGTTCAAAATAATTAATAGAACATGCATTAAAATAAGCTGTAAATGTAGCCAGCTGAAATTCATTTTTGCAACATTTGGAGAAATACTGTTTAGTAGTTTTCTTATTACAAGTTAGAGTTGCAAGAATCATCACAATCAAATTGAAATTTGATTGAACAGAATTATCAAATCTCAAAGGCTGTTTTTTAAAGTCACTTTCCACAAACAACAAAACATTTTGTCTTATTTTGCATAAAAATGGCTACCACTATAGCTTAGGTTTATTTCAGTAATTGTGCCAACTCTCCTGGCTGCATTTAAGATGAACAAAATACTATTATTTTGTACATGCATATCCATTTACTCAGAAAATCAAAATTCATACAGCCTCACACAAAGAAAATTATTTAAAACAGAATTCTATATAAATGCTATTTAATCTAGCCGCCTAAAAATGTCTGTCTTTCTGTTGCAGGTTTTGCGAGTCTCCCACCAGCGACCTGGAGATGAGAAATGGGCGTGGCCGGGGTAAACGTATGAGGCCCAACAGCAACACGCCCATCAACGACAACAGCAATTCGTCGGACAACAAGGGCACTACCAACAACAAAACTCGAGGTGCCTCCAACAGCAAGGGTCGCCGTGGCAGCCAGACCCCTTCAGACCGTCGCACCCCGCCCAACAGCAACACAGAGGATGTCAAAGCCAGCCCTTCCCCTGCCGGCAAGCGCAAAACCAAACCGGCTTCAGACATGGAGCCCAATTCTAGCTCAGAGGACTCTAAAGGCAACAAACGCATGCGTACCAACTCGAACAGTGGACTAGTCGGTGTGGTACACTTGCCACAATAAAAGCCGAACCGCTTCCTCCTCCCATTGACCGGACTTGCCCCTCACCGGTTCTCATTGACTGCCCCCATCCCAACTGCAATAAAAAGTACAAACACATCAACGGACTGAAGTATCACCAAGCCAGAGCTCACAACGACGACGACGTAAAGTTGGAGATCGATGGTGATAGTGAATACGGAGAGGATTCCACTCTCCACCCTGAACCAGGAAGCTGCAACGGAGCATCTATTTCCCAGAAAGGAAGCATTTCGCCAGCACGATCAGTTACGCCAAAAGGTAGAGGGTTTGATGCCCAAAGCCCTTCACCGTCACCAGGCAAGTTCGGCTCGAAGCAAGGTAAAAAGAAAGTCGTGGAAGTCGAGTCGGAACCCATGGACGGTTGTGAAGATGGAGCATGCCTAACGGATGAAGCAAGCAACGATGGGTTAGAGGACAAAAGAGGAGGCAAGAAGGGGAAAGCTGACAAGTTGGCGCAGAAAAATATGAAGTCGCCGCGGCCCGTCGCTCCTGGATCTGCCCCATCGCAACAAATGTACGCCTTTCCTCCTGGCAATCCGAATTCCACTTCTGCGGTTGCTCCAGTCATGCAGGGTATTCCCAAAAGCCCTCAAATGAAGGGGGCACAGCCTAAGCCCCCAGCTATCGCTGACCCCGCTTCAACCAACTCCAAAGATAAGAAAAAGAAAGACAAGAAGAAGAAAGAAGGTTTGAAAGATGCGGAAAGTCCAAAACCGGCAGGGAAGGGTGTCAAAACTGAAGATGGCAAAATTCCTTATCCAGATCAGTGCGAACAAGTGAATAAGGGAGATGGGCTTCTTAATGGATCTTCTGACCCACATCAAAGTCGGCTAGCTAGCATAAAAGCTGAAGCGACAAGATTTATAGCTTCTCAGATAACGCACCAAGTCCGTCCATCGGCGTGGCAAGCAGGATAGACGGGAGTGGCATGCCTCAACCTCTAACGCCGCTTCATGGGGTCAGCCAGAATGGAGCAGACAACGCTTCGGTAAAAACCAACAGCCCAGCGTATTCGGATATCTCGGATGCCGGAGAAGACGCAGAAGGCAAGTTGGAAGGGGTGAAAAGCAAGACAGACGATCAAGGAATGCGGGAAAGCGTCAAGAAGGCGTTGTTTCCGAATCAGCCGTCAAGCAAAGACTCTCCGTACTACGCTGGTTACGAAGCCTATTATTCACCCAATTATGTCAACCCTAGTCCGGGCGGGCCCAATCAAGCCACACCAGCGCCGGAGGGACCGTTGAAGTTGAAAAGGGAGGAGGAGCAAGAACAGATTGAGGACAAAGTTAAAGTGGAGATTCATGAAGATCGTAAACCGGATGTCAACGCTCCAGGTCAACAACCGCAACAACCGTCGGTCATTCAACAAAGGTCCAACATGTACATGCAACCGCTCTACTACAACCAATACGCCTACGTGCCGCCCTACGCCTACCACCCCGACCAGGCCTACCACAACCACCTGATGAGCACCAACCCGGCCTACCGACAGCAGTACGAGGAGCGGCAGAGGCAAATGGTGGAGCAGCACAGAGCGGCTGAGAAGAAGGACGTCAAAGAGAGGGAGGCGGCCATTAAGGAGGACTGGAAACAGAAAAAGTCCGCTGCCTCCCAGTCTCTCAAAGCCCCCAGTCAGTCCGAACTGGGGAAAACGCAGTCGCAGGGTAAATCCAGAGACTCTCCATCGGAAGCTAAGTCCATGACCGGTCTAAAGGGAGATGACCCCAAGACAGCACAGGCTGAGGGGTTGAAGATGAAGCTGACGGATGGAGCTCACCACGGGAAGGAGGACTCGAAGCAAGTTCTGGACGCGCGTGGTCAGGCAGGGATAGAGCAGGCTATGTGGTACAGACAGGTAAGACCACTAGTTGCATTTGCTTCTCCATATTTACTGCACATTTTGATGTAAAGCGTATTGTATTGATGTATTGATGTAAAGCGAGGTGGGAATACCAAATAACACATTTAGTAAACTTAATTAGCATTAAAGTTTATGGCCAACTAAAAGCTAAGTAGTGCTGTCCAGTCTCCATTAGTAGAGAAACTCTGGATAGTTTATGCTTGTCTGACACCAATAAGTGCTGCGGGTATTCAGAGTGAGTTTTGTCCAACTCCAGCGTGGGATTTTAGCAAAAACAGAGGCAGCTGTATTTAGTTTGGTGATTAAACATATCTTTAGCATAAATGTTGCTGTAGCTACTCGATTTTCGTCATCATAAAAACATGATTACTTTTTTAACTGGCCACACATTTTGTTCACTTACATAATGACAAAAAATATTCCAAATACACATGAAAGTAAGAGGAAAAGAACAGTGGCAGATTCAGTTATAAATACTTATGATCACACAACCTATGTCACTGTTATCTCCCGTTATTTTTAAAGTTGTATGTTAGATGGAACCAAACAACAAAAAGTAACACTACAGCTCACATTACTGCGGGGAAAAGGTCTATATTCACCCAATATGTAGTTATTAAGCTAAATGAGCAGATGACAAACCTTTTAGAGCCAGTTTTACTCAAATAGATTAACTTTTTGTTACGTTTTCGGCTCCAACACAACGTCTGTCAGTTGTGGGATAGATCCATGAAAACACAAATCTAAAGTCCAGCAGCGTGTTTGTTTTGGATGAAGTCGTAGCCGCCGATAAAGCAGAGAAGAGAATCGAGCCGAGTCTGGTTCAGTTTGTATTGTGATTGCAGCCTTAATCATCTTTTTTACAAAACAGATAATGTCAAACACCATAATTCATTTCTTTAACACCACTCAGCGTTTTTAGATTCCTTTGAAGTGCTTTCAATATGTTCCATTTCTTTGTTCCATAATTTAGAATATTTTGCTCACAAATGTTTAAAATGTCTAGCAAAGAGATGTGTTGGTACGTTTTCTAAATTCATAGCCATGTACCAGTAAAAGCTTGTTTTATTACTGCCAAGAGTGTCTTAGAGTTCTTTGCCGACTGCTTTTCTTAAAACTGTTTTGCTAGCGTGCTGATGTGTGGGCTAAGCTTGTCTTGCGCTGGCTTCCACATAAAAGGTTTACTGTCAGATCATTCTCAAGCTGAAGGAGGCTGTCTGCTTTGAGAACGTCCTGAGTCACAGTCACACTTTGTCATTCCACAGCAGTATCCCGAGAGCCAGAAGCCGTCGGCGGAGGAGGAGCACCAGCAGCCGCCTCGATGGAAAGACGAGCGAGAACGGGACGAGAAAGGGACCGGGAACGGAAGCTAAAGGAGGACAGGATCAGGCCCAAAGACTCTCAGAGCGGAGCTAAAGACGAGCCTAAGGAGAGGGAGCTGGCAGAGGAGCACCGAGCACTCAGCAAAGACTCACGGGCCAACCCACACATGCAGTTCTCCTCTCCCCTCGCACAGCACCAGGGATACATGCCCTACATGCACGGGTACCCCTACGGACAGGGCTTTGACCCCAACCACCCCGGGTACAGGGGCATGCCTTCAGTCATGATGCAAAACTACCCAGGTACAACATTCACACTCGATGAGAGGATTGTAAACAGTGTTGAGTGAAAACAGCGCAAAGCAACACACAAATTTTACATGTCGTAGTTACAGCATGTTTGTTCTATATATTAATGATTATTTTGGTTTGATGACTATTTTACACGCAAAATTTGAGAAGAGGTACCGTCTGGAGGTGTAGATTTACAGACAACTTAGTGTTTACCACAAAAAAACACAAAAACAGCGCAAGTTTAATGTCATTGATGTTCAATTTAAGGTTATTCTCAGCTCATGACATGTTTTGAAGCCTAAAAAACACCAGTTAACAATTATTTGGTTACTAA
This sequence comes from Mugilogobius chulae, assembly GCA_038363315.1. Classification (NCBI taxonomy): domain Eukaryota; kingdom Metazoa; phylum Chordata; class Actinopteri; order Gobiiformes; family Gobiidae; genus Mugilogobius; species Mugilogobius chulae. The sequence continues at coordinate 1,153,716 of CM076403.1, read as the reverse complement.
ATTAGTTGGATAGATGATTTCTACAATCAATTTATTTAGTTGTGATTAATGAATTAACTTGTTGCAGCCTACGTTAAATTCTTATAATTTAAAAAGAATACTTCAAACAAAAACTTCATACCAAAAACTTTCTTTAACATGAACAGTGTACATCAATTAAAATTTCTGTTAATGCGCCAAGGACTAGTTAATCAGCATGTTTTTAATCGTATAATATTTCAACAATGATTTAGCCCAGTAAAATAAAGGCTTTTTAAACTTTATTAATGAAGAGTGCCTTGGGCCCCCTTTTTTCTTTGCATTCCAAATCACCAATGAGCACCTTCAAATGTCACTGAATGTGGGGTTTTCATGATACTTAATTTTTCTTTTTTGAACTGTTTTGTATCTGTTGTCTCTGGACCAGTGGTAAATGGCAACCTACATTGTGTGCAAACATTTTTATCATCATTACCATTCGATAAACATAGACTATAATGCTCCTTATACTCCATTTTAAAGATAAAACAAAAATAGTAACCTTCTTTAAAGTTAAATTAAACTTTCTGGGATGAATTAGACTCGTTTGTCATCTAAACTTACAATTTAAAAAAATCTTGAACATGCAAAAGGACTTTTATTCGGTTCTGTGTAACTTTTGCAAGTCCCTGAAACAATTTTCAGCTATTGAGGAATTAGCTTTTTCTTGGCTTGTTTATCTTCTTATTTACCTCTTGTTTATCTTATTTATCTCTAAAATCCTAGATTACACTTCTTATATTGTTCAATCCTAGACCTCGACCCTGGTTACTCACTTTTATTAACTTTGTCGCTTGTGTGTGTGACGTAAAATGTAAATCAGTGGACATGGAGACATATTAGAATATATGCTACATTGAGCTTTACAAAGCCTAATATACTTATTTAGATAGACTATAACATAGTGAGTCTTGTATTTTAAAATGCTAACTGCGACTTTGATTATTTTAGCCCTAGCTCCATTTGACTTTGAGACTCATTTACATTCTGGTCAGTTAGTCTTGTATTTTCCAAATGTTGATGAATTATGCTATTGATTTTGCCTGAGCAGCCAGTCCCTACACACTTTGACAGACACTTTACAAAGACCTAAAGGTCTGGGATCAAAATGCCGAGTTTCAATTTCCAAGTGCTGAGTCAACCAATCACAGAAAACCCGGAAATTTCACCGAAACCGGATGTTATTGTAAATATGTAGCGCAAATTTTTTTCAATGGAGCATTGACCTATGTGAAGGCTCTCAACATGTTTTGCTTTGGTTTGACTGAAACGTTTCTAGTTGTTCAAAACCAAAGCTTGAGCTGAAAAAAAAAAACGAATGTTTTGAAACTGTTAGAAAAAAGTTTTGAAATTCCAGAGCGGAGGGAAGGGGCGGCCATTTGTGATTGGATCGTCCTAACTTTGGACGACAAAATCGCTGTCTCTGTCTTTGGTTTCAGTCCCTTTTGCATTAAAACAGAATGAAGGACGGGCTGACTGGTCAGGCAACGATTGAATAGTAATGGTCCAAGATCTCACGAGATCATACTGCCTCTGTACACATGTAGAAATGATCTGGTGAGTTTGCAATGGATTAAAAAAAAAGGGTCAGATGCTGTTTGTACATATTTGAGAAACTCTAGTTTCAAAAAGCAGTGCAATGAATGAACAAAAATATTAAGTAGAAAAATATAGTTTTGAGGCCAAAACCATGAACTGTATTCATTATGTAAATCAACTTAGCCTTTTGAAATTAGTAGTGGATGATCACAGCTCTTCTGAGACTGTGTGAGTCGTAATGATGTTAATGTGCTTAGAATCTGATTTGATTATCTCAGAGTTTACCATGTTTTTCCACTCTTGTATTGAGTTACGTGAATTCTAACATCCTTCTCTCCTCCCAAGGCTCGTACTTACCCGGAGGTTACCCTTTTCCCCGTACGGTAGTAAAATAGTGTCCGGCGACGAGGGCAGTGAGAAGTCTCGTGCTAGTCCTACTGTGACAAAAGCGGCGCCGGACTCCAAAGCGCTGGACATTCTGCATCAGCACGCCAGCCAGTATAAGAGCAAGTCCCCCACCGTCGGAGACAAGGCCCCCCACGAGCGGGAACGAGAGCCGGAGCGAGGGGCCGCCGGCGACAGGGAGCGGGATGTGGACCGGCCGCGCTCCTCTCCGTCACAACGCATCATGCCCTCGCACCATCACCTGGGATATCCTCTGCTCTCAGGGCAGTACGACCTCTCCTACTCCACAGGTACGGCTGCCGGAAAAGCGTTTGCAACACTTAAAAATGTTTGACGTTAGCCTGAACCTTTGCCGAAAATACTGCGCACATTTTTTTTTACTACAAAAACAAAAGTCAAACAAAAACAGACTTTAGAATGCCACGATAAAGACTTATTCTTGGTCGAAAAGCGTTGGAGTTCGTTGGGATAAAGACTCAATAAGTGCCTCGAATCTTGTGTCTGGTCTTTCTACTTCTTTTTAGGGATGTAGCGATATTGGGAATCGCTGATAGACTGACTCCAAAATATGTCTTTTTCTTGCTTTTTGTTTTAAGTATAATCTTAACATTGTGGGCTCTCTTTTAGACCAGGGGTGGGCAAGTATTTTTTCTCACATTTGAACTCAGACAATTAGAAGAGGGCCGACCATGATCATTGGTGAAATAAATTGTCATTATTGCAAGTATATTTTTGTAAATTATGATAATTTTTTGGGGTATTTAGTAAGAACACTAGTGCAGACACACACTCCATAGCCAAGTCAATCAAACCTAAGAAATATAAAGCTTGTTAAAGTCGTTGCTGCATGAACAGGACATAAGTGTAAACACTGCTGGACTGGGTTAAACCTGTCTGCTAAGCTGATTACCCGAGACCATTGCGCAGTGTCTGACCTGATCCACTCAGGTCTGCAGGAGGTGTAGGGACTTAAAAAGACAAAGGAGCTTCTTGGATTACAATGTGCTGACGTAGAGCGGTAAGAGCCACAAATGTAAACTACTTTGGTTAAATAGTTTCCCATAGTACAAACAAAAAGGGCACACAAATAATGTATTTTGTAGAGCCTGAAATTTCTTCTGTCCCTCTATCCTTAGACATTCCTTCTGTCCCACTGTTCATAGATCCTCCTATTGTCCCACTGTTCTTAGACCCACCTTCTGTCCCTGAGCACTGTCCCAGAGTTGCCAAGTCCGCTTCTTTACAGCGACTCCAGGGCTTCTTTTTTTGTAAAGTTGCGTTTTTTGGGGGCGTGCGGGTTGCGTTTTTTTTTTTTTTTTACATCATAAACTAGAGTATTTTTAGCAGGTTTGATTCAAGAAAATGTTCTCACTAATGACAGAAACTTGACTTTAGCATATTTTCACGCTTTAAATCCTTTGTTAATGATCAAATACTATTTAAAATAATAAAAAAACATTATTCTTCGTTCTGCTATGACACATAAAGTTTAATTATTTGATTCAGCATACAAAAACTTCAAAAAGAACTGTGGTGAAAAACCGCACCCTTGAGGAGAACCACATGACTGATGCGCATCTACTTTCATACAGTTCAAGTCTGTAGAGCAAAGTTCCCAAAGTTTTCAGACAAGGACTGACAAAAAAAATGCCAATCACTTACAACCCACAGCAAAATTAAAAGGATATTTCTATAATTTGGGTTGGAAAATCAAATTTGTAACTGTATTTAAATGTAGTTTATTGTGTTTAAGAACAAAAGTCACTAAAAATGGATAAGCACAGAGTCATGGTTGTAAAATTATATCTCGAAATCATCTTGCGACCCCCTAAATTTTGCTTTGTATGTACCCCACTTTGGGAACCACTGCTGCAGAGTCCTTAAAGTAGAGGGAAACTGGCTCATCCAGCAGGACAAGCCATCATTTTAGATGTGGGAGTGGCACAGAAGGGAAGCCTAGTTAACTTTTGATTTATGTTATTTTGAGTATAATAAAGGTGTTTTAAAATGACAATATGTTGTTACTGAAAGTAGCATTAGCACAATAGTTGCCCTTTTTATCAATATGTCTCTTCATACTTTTTTGTTTGTCGTTTGCTGCTTTCACTACGACAACAAAAAACAGTGTCAAATCTGAAGTAGAATACCAAAAACAAATGTATGCGTAACGTTATTGTTGTCATACTAATTGTCAACATTCATCTTCTGTTTCCACAGTAACGGAGCTAGAGCCGGAGCATGTAAATGTGTCACGCTTGAACGCAAAGAGACAATTACAGTACAGGAGAAATGCACTCGCTAATGAGCTGTTCTAATTCTCCTAAACTGATGCATAATTGAGCCGTAAAACCCTGCCACCACATAAAACAAACGACACAGTATGTATTTTCTTATAGTAGGCGTAAAGTATTACAGATAATCCTATTTGGTCAGTTTGTAATCACGTTCTAACTAGGGATGGGCCAATGTATGTGGAAGTTTTGAGCCAGTTACAGATGCATGCATTTTAAAATCCATCACAAACTTATCTTTTACTTCAGTTTTTTTCTGGGATATAAAATAATTCTATTATTATGTTAATATTTCAAACATTCTAATAGCTGTGTCCTTACACCTCTAGCCGCACTCTCTGTTCCTCTGACCAAAACCTTCTCGTGATCCCAAAGACTCGCTTTAAAAGTCGCGGGGATCTGTTCTTTCAGGCTGTAGCCCAGAGACTGTGCCCCTGCCCTTCGCCAGCCTTGTCAAAGAAGAATTTCTGCCACATGTTGGGGCAGACAATAAAAGTTTTCTATTCTATTCATGTTTGATATAGTCGTTACTTATAGTGCAAGTCACAACTTGGAACTTTAATCTGAATAAAATGTCAATCAAACGTTATGAGATGTTCTGGATTAACAATTGTCAATGTATTAAAAACAACACAACTATGGTATTGGTCCGATCCAAGTATCGGATCGGTGCATCACTAGTAAATACTATACTGCCATATTTCATCGCTAGTAGTTCACTTTTTACTTGTTCATGAGTTCAAAATAACAAATTTGATCCTTTAAAATGCTTAGGATAGATTAGATCAGTGGTTCTCACAGTGGGTGTAATTTTAGAATTATTACTCTGTATTTAATCAGTCGTTTACATTGAAAACAGTACTTTGTAAACAATTTCAGTCAAATATCACAACAAAATACTAAATAATTAAAATGAAAGCCTGTTTTGATCAGATTTTAATATTTCAAATGGCTTACTACTAAACAGCATTTATTAAACCATATTCTGACACTACTGAGTGATAGACAAATTTATCAATAGTGGCCCTAAGCAGCTTAACGACTTGTTCCTCTTTTTTGGCTAATGTATTTCAATGGAAGTTCTGCAAACCTGACAAGAAACATGGGGGATTTGCCATTATTTCTAATTACAAACAAACTTATACATCATTGTTAACCTGGCTCACACCAGATGGATATGTGTTGAACTCGTATCTGAGTTCTCACTATATCCATCTGGGACTTTACTAGCTGAAAGCGTTCGAGAAAAGGCGAGGTGTTTAGTGAAATACTTTGAGCTGATTGGGCGTGGGCCTACCTAACAAGTACGCGTCACACAAAAGAAATTACTTGTATTTCTGCTAAAAACCCATCAAAAGCAGTAGAAACACGTACATCCAGGAGAGCGCCATCTTTGTTTAGCTTGAATGAGACTCGACGGTGGCGCCGGGTTGCTAACAGCGTCTTGACACTCTGAACACCGCTGGTTCGCACAAACCAACCAAATATAATAAATAATATATAATAATATATATAATATATATTTTATATATATATAATATATATATATATATATATATATATATATATATATATATATTATTATATATATATTATATATATATAAATACACACAGCTGTGGTAGGGTTGACAGCTGCTTGTTTATGGTATTGTCCTGCAGGCTCACGTGTTCAGAAAATTTCAGTTGTCACCTACCACCTATCCACACCCACTTGTCTGTTTTACTTACAAAGAGTAAAGCCTGCAGACTTCAATATTGTCAGACAGACTTTTTGTAACAATAAAAAACTGCCTTGTTAGTTAAATTTTTCACTGAAGAGGCGGGAGGGACATACAGTATAACAGTGAAGAAGTGTATTTGCTGATTTGAACAGGAAGTCAATGAATCTGTTTCCATTTCTGAGCCGTTTGAGATCAATTCAGTGTTTTTCAATGAACAAAATGTCAATTATCGATCTACATATGCCATAGTTTATCACTGAAGACATCACAATATGTCTCCTTTAAACCTACAAGCTGTTGCTAATGGTTTGGAACTGCACAACCCCTCCCCCCTTTTCCTCCAGCCGGACAAAGCACGCTCTAGCTTCCCGTGTCACAACTAAAGCTTACATTTTGGGCTGGCTACACACTGCTGTGCTCCTGCGTTTGTGTGTGCCGCAGTGTGACAATAAGCAGCTCTGGGCTCTCACTGTGGGTCTTCTGAGGACAAGTGCAGCGCGAGGCGGGAGCGTGGACTGCACTGACATCGTGTGGTGGATGGGGCGTACTGCGGCGTAAACAGCAGCACAGGTCAAATACAGAGCGCTTACGTAAGACACCGAGTTAGGAAGTGTGTGAGATGGACTGGAGGGACTGGACCTAAAGCCTGCAGGAGGAATTTGAGTTGTTTTTATGTCTTGATTTGGATTGTGGGTTCAAATGTGATTAATACACTGGTGAAACAGAAGCAAATGTTGAAAGGTATCTTCTTCTTATTAGTAAACACTTATACTGTATTATGTCAACCTAATCTCATTGAAATGTGCATGTATGCAACACAAATTTAAATGTGTATGCATACCACTTAAATATTAATGTGCATATAATACATGTGGAAGTATACAACATAATGCGTAAACCATGCAAAATTCAATTGTATATTGCACAAATTTAAATGTGTATGTGAACTACAAAAATGTAAATACATATCTATAGAGGGATTTTTTGTTTATCAACACGGGTGATGCGCACGCACTTGACCTGCAGAAAGAGCCACCACCCATTGACACAAACACTGGAAACAAATCAAAAAAGCTGCGTTGTCAGCTAACTACAAGAGTTTATCTGTGAGAAAACAAAAGTTATGCTGCGAAGTTAACATTTGTGAATAAAATTCCATCCTACGAACCTTAACACATTACATTCAGGTGAAAAAAACACGAGAAAAACACTGTCTCAAGCTTCAGGAGACAGACGTCTGTCAGACTGGTTTAGACCTGATTAAAACAGCTAGCTGTCTTCTTGTTTCGTTGTTTAATTCAAAGAAGTTTTTCCATTGAACCAGACGGAGAGAAACTCTGTCTGCATAACACATGAGCAGTAGTGCGGAAAGCGACGTCCACGGAAAATTCCCCTATACCATACAAACTTAAATGTGTATGCGCAAATTTAAATGCATATGTATACAATGCAATTTCAAATGTGTTTGTAAACCACACAAATATAAATGTTATGTAAACCACACAAATATAAATGTTATGTATAGCACGCAAATGTGTACATTTACCAGATAAATTTAAATGCAGATGTATACCACGTACAATTAAATGTGAATATAAAACATGCAATTAATTTGTCCTTTTTTGCGTGTTTATGAATATTATGAATACTATGAATATTAATTCAGATCTTAGGTTTAGCAGGTAAGTTTAGGGCTGGGGCTTTGGATAAGTGAAGATTTACTCGTTGCACCCAAAGAAAATGTCGACTTCAATCAAAATTCTTAGTTTTTTTGCATTTTTGCTTTCCGTAGCATATTGACGTAAAAACGGCGTGAAAACGTGCTTATTGTACGTTTTTTGACATTTTGTTCTACATCTACATTTTCTTGGGCTGAAAGGTTGTACTTCCACGGCAGGGATTTGATTTTAGTTTCTTTAAAGTTTTAGATAATTTGTTTGGACAATAAGTATTAATAATAATTTAGACCAAACTTGAAGGTAAACTACACCACGGAGTCATTATAAATCAGTTTTTTTAGGGTACAGTTCACAGTTACACATTCAAAATGGACTAGAATTACATGAGTTTGGTGAACTTAAATTGAGCCACAAAGCATTTATTTATTCCTAGCAGCACATTAGTTCGCAGTAAAATGCTTGATTTTGGCTGATAAAACATATTTTCAAAATGCGTTACTCATTGCTTTTTTAGGCTAGTTGTTCAGAAGGTTTGAGAAAGTACAATAAGAAATGAAATCCTAACTGGTGTTTGTTTGTTTGTGTGTTTTAGGGAAACCTGACCGTCACACCTCAACCCTCCAGAGATTCATGTGACTGGCTCACATGGTGCAGACCTCCTGGCTGGTACCTTTTAGACATCAGTTGAATGGTGTATCTATCTCTACTTTTGAGTTCTTCTGCCCCACGGCTCGGCAGATTGTCCTCCTCCTCTTTTGTTTTTTTTTCTTCCCCTTCCCCTCGTCAAAGCTTGAACTGTTCCGGGACTGCCACAACCAGGTTCTAAGCCATGACTCTGCCCCTCCGAACCCGCTGAGAAACTCACCTATAGTCTTTGCACTGTCGACGATTACAATGCAAAAAGACCCTATCGGATCGGAGAGTCACCGTTCAGTTTTTCTCTTCTTGTTTTTGTTCAGCGGTGGGTTTGTAAGAGGGAGAGCTGTTTCAAAGGTTCAAAATGATCGGAAATTCTCTGCAACGCTTTAGAGTAAGTGAGCTATTTACAAGGCGTTAAGAAGGACTAGTGATCGGTCAAAGTGTTTTTTGTTAAAGTGCAAATGACAGTTTTAGTAAAACATAGTGAACGTGATTATATTTAACATATTCTCAACATTTGGTTTGGTGGATGCTTCTAAAAGTTGGGTATTCGATAATCTTTTTAAGTAAACACAATTAGTAGAATGTTGAGTTCTGCTCTTAAACCAAATGTCAGACTTTTCAGATACCTCTGGTAAGCTTATAATTGTACTTCCTGGATGGACATAAAAAGTCACTCATGTGGTCCTTGGGTTTCTGAGATGAGAAGTCGGTGTTCTGGGTCGTGCTTTTTATATAGGAAAGCTGGGATTTTATATGTGATTTTTCTCACCATTAAAAAACAAAGTGAATTGAGCTAACAGTAGTCTATCCAAAAGCTAAAGCTAAACGTGGTTTGTGTATTGTATTTACTTTAGTTAGCTTAAGTTATATCTGTAAACAATGTACAGGAGTAACTTTAGTCACTGTGCTCAAAATAAATGATGCACCAATAGTGATACTGGGATCTAATATCAGTGCCGATCCATGAAATACCGATTACATGATATCGGCGTGATCCTAGTTATGTCTTCAGTTGGACATAAGAGTTTACTATTAACTCTGGTGTGACCCAGAATGTCTCATAATGTTTGAGATTTTCTAAACTGAAGTGATGTTTTGCGGAGCACTGTGACTTCATTTTGAACTGGTATGTTTTGGAGATGTCCCCACACTGGTATCAGCAGATATTTAAAGCACAAGTATGAAAATCGGAACTGAAAAAGCTGGATTAGTGTATTCCTAGTTCAAATACTTGATAAATTAGATGATTTTTATCATTCTCCACACTTCATTGATGTCAAGTGTTGTTCATTTGAGCATTTATGTGTATTTTCCAACTTTTTTCTCAAAGTTCTTGAGGACCACATGAACACCAATAAGTTATAATAATGACTAACCTATAGCAACAAATGTCCAGTTCCAGTAGCCGTCTTGTGTGGGAAGACTTAACTGAAGTTCTCATACAAACTAATGGTAAGCTGAACTTTACTTAAGTACTTTGATAATTAAACTTTTACGTTTTTGTACATTTATTTATGCTTGTGTTCAACCAAACTAATGTCGAAAAAAAAGAAAAAAAAAAACAACAACTTATTTTAGCAATTAAAAAAATTCGGTAACACTTTTTATTAACTACATCTTGATTAGCCTTAATACACTCTTAATAAAGCACGAATAATGGATTAATTCTTAATGAGCAAATGAGAAGTTAATGAACAAAATAGGCTATTGAGGCTAGGTAACAACTTAATTACTACAAGCCTTATTAAACACTTTCATTCATTAAATGATTATTTCTCCATTCATTGTTAACTCTTTATTCATGCTTTAAATAAGGCTTTAGTAAGGCTAAGTAAGGTATGATTAATATACAGTGATACCAAAACTTCTTTTATAGTCACAGCAGTGAAGCCAACACAATAATGATAAATGTTTGTGCTCATATAATGTAATAAAACACAAAAATAACTAAATTCTGTATCAAATCCAGTCACGTGCAGTGTTTTAGGCTGAATATTTATATTCACAATTCAGAGGACAAATGACCAGACACAGACAGACAGCAGTCTTCTGTATTATTTGGACTAACTTGTCATTTGCACTTTAATAGTTAATAACATGTATAAACCTTTTAACTATGTAAACAATAACTCATACTTCTCACCGCCTTGTTCACAGTTCACTCCAGAGACTTATTCTAAAGCGTTCCTCTCGTCTCTACAAATACATCTGAAACTTGACACATTTTGGCTGTATTTTGACGAGGGAATATGGCAACAGCTGCTTTGTTTCTTTTCTTTTTGTTTTTTTTTTTTTTTGTTTTTTTGCCACGGCCGTTACTTTGACTTTGAGTTCAGGGATGTCACGTCTCCGTATTGTTCCGCTCTGAATGTGTCACTAACAAACATGCTGAAGCCATATGAGCAAGTGATGTCAATAGGAGCCACTATGTTTTTTTTTTTGTTTTTTTTTTTAGATTCTTTTTGTCCCGTTTGGTCCTCCGTACGTCTGTGCACTGAGAAATGTGAAACGGCTCTATTTTTCTGCTGTAAAATAAAACAAATGTGCTTAAATGTGTTCTATGTAAACCAGCAGGCAACTGTGTATAGATTATGTCACTGTAAATGGGCTGGTGTAATGGATGATACAGTAGGAACGCCATGGTTTTTTTTTTTGTTTGTTTGTTTTCTCTTCATCCAGTGTGAGACAAATGGATCGATCGCCTTTTTGAGTTTGCTCATGTGGCTTCATCATTTCCACTTTTACAGCTTTAAGACAGTGTGAGGTTTGGTCGGCGCCGGTGCAGGAAGAGGAAATGGAAAATAAATATGAGTTGTGAGAAAGTATACAGAGATGAAAGGACTTAATCTGGACAAATGATGTTTTTATGACTTTTAAACTCTTTAGGTTCAAAACTGATCAAGTTCAAAATGTTATAAGTTTAAATGTAATGGTTTTTTTTTTTTTTTTGACTATCACTTTTAATCTCAAAGTTGACACGTTTAAGTTTAAAACTGATGCTTTTAAACCTCAAGTTTTGACATTAAAACTCAAAATGATCACTTAAAGGTGGGGTAGCTGACTCTGCAAACACAATTAAGGTTTTAAATCTGACAACGTCCTCTCATAATCCTTCGACACATGGTTAATATCGACATGTATTCATTTTGGTTGCATTTATGGCTTATAAACGTCATTTTACAAAACTGGAGAGGACCACCCAAGCTCAGCCAATCAGAGCGCAGCATTCAGCTTCTGTTTAGAACTAAAATTCTTTATTATTCAGTTCAGACAGTACTCAGAGGTCTCATTTTTTCACAATGTGTTGTATTTACAATATACTTTTTACTGGAAATCACAAAGTTTACTAATTTAAACTAAAAAAGTTAGTCACCCCACCTTTAAGCTCAGAATTTTGACTTTTAGGCTAAAATGATCATTTTCATTTAAACGTTTGTAATTAAATTTTATGATAAAAGACAAGATCAATCTTGAATTTTAGACTAAAAGGATTTCAAAAGTTCCAAAGTTTGACTTTTATGAACTAAGGTTTTTTAAGGCTTTTAAGCTCAAAGGTGAGGTTAGTTTGTAGTTATTTTTTTTTTACTTTTAATCTAAAAATAATCATTTTAAACTAAAATTGATACTTTTAAGCTCAATGTTTTGACATTATAAAAAAGATATTTAAACCCTAAATCTGGACTTTAATGCTATAAATGATCCATTATGGGCTTACATTTATGAAGAAAAACAAACAAAAACAAACTTTTAAACTCAAATTTTAATTTTATTATTATTTTTTTTGGTAACACTTTAGAATAACTACAAAATAATTAGGCTTAATAAATCATTAATTACACCTTAATAAAGACTCAATTCAATATGTACAAATGATTAATTAATAGATGAAAAAGTGTATTAATGCTTAGTAACTACTTAATTACTCTGACTCCTGCCCCTAACCCTAAATCCTAACCTAGCTCTTAGTTAAGCAGTTACTAAGCATTAATACACTTTTTGATTCATTAATTCCATTAATGATAATAGGATTTATTTTTATTATGTTTAAGAATTAAGGCATGTAAAAAAAAAAAAGTATTTACTTTGACACTAGGGAGCTTCAATGCTTTGCTTTACTAGGCATTAGCGTCTATCCAAGGTTAAAAATAGTATGTTCAATGAGTGGAGGCTTCTTATTTTTTTTTATTAATGTTGTATGTGTATTTTCTAATTTAAGTTTTAATAAAATGGGACTTATTTTTTAATTGTTTACATTTTGGTGTTTAAATGTAATACATTTCAGTTTTTAAAATTAAATTTTGACTTTTAGACGACAGTAACATTTAAACTGAAACTTTTGACATTCATTCTGTAATGATCAATTTCAAGCTCAAAATGTTACTTTTTAATTCTAAAGTCTTGTTAAAATGTCACTTTTAAGCTTAGTTTTCTTTTTTACTACAAATACCTTAGACTAAACTTTGACTGTCATAAATGATCTGTTTCAAGCTTAAAATGTTTATTTTTAAACCAAAAACAATTTGACTTTTAAGCTAAAAATCCTCACTTTTAAGATGAAATGTTGTGTTTTGCCTTGTAATGTTCACTTTTAATCTTTAAATGATCACTCTTAAGCCTAAACGTCTGACTTATAAACCAAGAAAATATTTCATTTAAACTCAAAACTTTGACTTGAAACTAAAAACGTATCAGTTTTAAAGTTATAGTCTTCTTTAAGCAAAAATACATTTTATTCACAGTTAAAGGTTTAATGTGGCTCGACCATGTTTTCAAATCTAACAACAAATCTAGAAAATTTCAATCCAAAACTCATTCACAACAACACACGAGTTTAGAAGCAGAAATATTCCAAACGCAGAAGCCACAAACCCATCCATTTTACCACAAATCTATTATTCATTTCCACCCAAACCTCAATCCTAACTTCTTTTCATTTGACTCCACTCCTTGTTCCGGACATTCCTCATCCCGCTCTCCCCCGACAGTACCACGTGCCGTGTTTTTGCATCTATGATCGGAGTGTTTGGCTGTTTCGTAATAATAATAAAAGCTAATAATAAAAAAGAATAAAAATGTGAGGGTTTTCCTATAGGCAGCTGCCATGTTTGTTTTTGTAGTACCAGCAGCAGCAGCAGCAGCAGAAGTGCACACGTTTTATCCAGAGTTGTGAAAAGTCGTGTTTTATTATCTGAGTAGTAAAAAGCAAAGTCCATATATTCTAAAAAAAAAAACGTGTATGAAAAAGCTATTGGAAAAGTGCTTGTTCTTTGTTTCATGGTAATAATATATATTTATTGGCCGGTGTCGTGCCGTGGATCCACCCGTGTTCCTCTTTCTGGAAATGGTTTTTAAAGAATAGTTCTACCAGTTTTGTGGGTAATCTGACTGAAATGAGAATGTAAAGGTTTTCGGTGATTACTGATTTAGATTTGTTTATTAACCGTAACCTTCCTCTCACCCCACAAACATCATTGCAGTAACTGGCTACTGTAATGTTTCTTTGAATGAATAGAGTTTCTAAAGCTGCAGCGAGTTGCCACTGTCAGGATGTTTTCTGCCTAAGGCCAAAGTCGTGAGGTCCAGTGGTAGAAAATGATCAATATAACATGAGAGAAAACAAAGAATGATACATATCGAATTAAACACCAAACAAAAGTGTGTTTTACGTTTAGATCTAAAAGCACAAAGTGAGTCGCTCTAACTGTCAGTGAAAGTGTCAGAGCAGCCACTGATAAAGCCCCATCACCTTCAGTTTCCTTTTTCAGGGACAGGAAGGATTGACCTTTTGACCTGAGCAAGTGTGTAGGTACAGTATGTGGGGCACATACTGACTGGAACACAGAGGTAATATTCAAACTAATTTTACCACACAAGTTTGTCAGGGCCTGATCCTGTCACATGTTAGGTCTTGGTCAGTAATTGACCAGGTCCACTGTGGGATGACAAGAGTAGACTGTCGTGTCAAGACACTTAACCCACATTACCTCAGTGTCTGTACACTGGGTGTGTCAATTTTTATTTAAAGGTGGAAAAGTGCTATATAAACAGACCATTAGAGACCATCCAGCCTGATATGCTAATATTGCTCCAAGTGGCTAGATGATCTTGAACTTAACCCTCAGGTAACCTCGGGACCATTTTTGGTCCTTTTGAGCATTTTTTTTTTTTTTTCAAACTTTTAGATCTCATACAGTTTTTATGTCAGACCTGTGAAACTGTCCACAGATTTGTGAATTGAGTCAAATTTTAAAATACCACCAAAATGTTTTTTCTGACACTTTCAGTTAAAGAGCTTGAACAAAGGGTACGTTTGTCACCATTTTTAAACAGCCATAAAATCCACATAGATTAATATTTTTTCGTACTTTCAAAACTCAGATCTCTTAGTTACTTCTCCTCTGCTCATACATGTGTAACTTTATATGTGAGATGTGTATTTTTTATTTTACAAGGCTTTTTTGTCACAAAGTGCACTTCAAGTGACCTATAAAAAATTTTAAAAATGGCATATTTCCAAAATTAAAATAGTGAAGTGGAAAACTTGAGCTATTTTTATTAGAGCCTAGTATATGTCGAGGTGACGAATGTAACCTTTTTTGCAGGTTACCAGAGGGTTAAAAATGATTCAAAATGTGTCCGAGACCTACCTATGACATCACAGATCTGGGACACTTGGAGAAGAGTTAAGGTAGTTTCAAACTAAAAAAACATCCAAATGGCGAGAGCGCAAAGCTCTGAAAAGTAAAACAATCCAGTATGTCAGACAGCTTCCATCAGATTGAAAATAACTTTTCCATGAAAAATGTATCAAGCATTTGCTCATTGCAAAATTGGTTAGAGTGAGCAAACCCTTTACTTGACTGACATTTCTCTCACTCCGACACTAGAGATGCAGAATTTGAGCTGGTGCATGTCTGGTTTGTGTAATTAGTTCTATGTGCGTGTTCCAATACTAAGAACATGCACTTTTTCCAGTTTGCACCTGCAGTTTAGCACTTATTTTTCCTCTATAGATAACACAAATGAACAAACGAACAAACACTCTAAAGCGCCACAAATTTACATTTAACTCACCTAGAATTGTAAGAAACCCTTCACATTCTCGTTTCACCCAGACTGCCCAGGTAAAGCGTGCAGAACTGTACATTTCCAGCCGTTCTCAGACAGACGTGAACATGTTTGTGAGTATGGACGTCTGCGGCATGGCTCCGGCGCTCTGTCTGGATACGGTGCCTATAGTTGAAGATTGTGTGAAGATGCGGAGGAGACAAAATGGCGCTTGTCCGGACGTTCCTTCCTCGTCACAGCGACCCCTTTGGAAAGTCCATGTTTACAAAGTCCTGATTTCTCTCTCTCTCTCTCTCTCTGTCCCTCGCCCCTTCAGGAGTTTGTGCAAAGTGTACATTATCATGGTTCTTTTTTATACAATACTCTGTAACTTGCCTTTGTAAATTTGGGCTGGAAAAATAAATCTTTTTATGAGACAGTCTGTGTTTTTGTGTGGGTTGTGGGAGGAAAGAGGGAAATGAAGAGTGTATGATAGGCTAATAGGGCTGCAGCTATCGATTATTTTAGTAATCGAGTATTCTATCGATTATTTACTTTGATTAATCGAGTAATCTATTAACTTGTTTAAATTTTTTTAAACATTTTTATGTAAGGGTGATAAGAGTATTTTGCTTAAGAAAACAATGATTTTACATTGCACATAAAAACCAGCAACTTTTCCCCTTAATACACAAGTTTAATAGAATATAATAAGTGAGTTACATTTCACTCTGAGGTCTGAGGACTTATTGTATCTTCATAACTTATCATTAGATTCAATATTAAATTATGTTAAAAAAAACTAAAAATGCAAAAATACGAGATGGAAAATGTGGACTTGGACTTGAGTCAAACAAAGAGCTGGACTTGAGTCAATCGCTTGACTTGTCAGGGACTTGACTCCAGACAACTTGATGTTTTTTCTCAAAAGATAGTGTAGTATTACGTGAAATTAAGTTCTTAAAATATCCAGGATTTATATAATTTACTAACAAGATCAGACTAGATCTGCTGGACTCTGTATTTTCAGTTTTGTTGTTAACTAAGCACCTTCCTCAGGGTTAAGTTGTAGATTGTGACTCCATCAGGTGTAATCGTGAGCAGAGACATCTCCTGTTCACCAGGAAATCCAGGCCAAACTCTGAGATGAGAGATATGGATGGATAGATAGATGAATGTGGGAATTTTGTATATTTTTATTTGCGTTTTTGATATTATACAAGTCGTATTACATTTAATATAATATCATCATCCTCCTCCTCCTAAAGTCAAGTGATCAAGGTAAAGTCTTATGGGATCAGAAGACAAATAAATCACCAGACAAAGTTTGACTTAAGTCAAGTCAAATCAGTCCTTTAATCTATAAAATATATGCATTCCGACGGCCCTTCAAAGGGCCTCCCACTTTTTCTTCAAAAATTGTATTTTTGTTCAGTGTCTTGACTATGAAGAACCTGGAAAGGTTAAATATAAAAAACTCATTGTATCCATTTTATTTAGAGCAAAATCAGCCTCTGGGACGATCCAGACTTCTACTGTAAACCTCCAAATTAAAAAAGTCCCCAAAAATTCAAAAATGTTAATAGGACTTTTGCATTGGCTTCGCCTAAATTTTTTTGAGAAATTTTGGGTCCCTATAATTAATTTTTACCTCAATTACCTTCAGCTTTTACAAAGGAATTGTCAAAACCTAAAAAAAATGTCAAATCCAGAGTCATTTATGTCTTAACTGTCAACACCAGTTTTACCAATCCTTATACTGTATCTACTACCAAAAAAATTAGGCAGAATTTAGATTTTGTTTTTTCTTTTGCTTGGAGAAACTTCTCTCTTCTGATGAGAGCCTGTTGGACATCAGAAGTTAAATCTACAGGGATACAACTTTAAAAAGACTCCAGACATTTGCCTGAGCTCCAAAGGGTTCAAGAACCGATTTTAGTCAGACGTGTGAGGCCGGAATGAGAAGGGTTTTTAATTATGCTTTATCCAAAAAGTTGAAAAAAAAAAAAAACTTTTGAAAAGACAACTTTCTCTAAACTAAACTCATCTAAATATTGATGATGTGAGTCACTAAAACAGGCTTGTTCAGGATTGGCTGAGGCTGCATAATCAGCAGAGTCAAGTTGAACACCTAATACCAACCAATCGTACTCGTGACATCAGAGAAACTGACTGGGAGAACATTTCAAATACAGAGCTGCTAAAGTAGCTGTGGCTGAAGGACTGAACAGCAGTCTGAGGGTGTAAGGAGCCGTGTGATTGGTCAGAACGACAGGTGTTTGTAATGACAAACATTGGTCAAATTAAATTCAATTAAATCACATTACAGACGTTTATAGTCAGATGTTTGTGTTTAGTTAGCGTCGCCTGCAGTAAGCTGCATTCATGTGCTCTTGGAAACTGGAAAGGACTGACCTCTGACGTTTGAACGCTGCTCGGGTCAGAACTTCAGCTCGGAAACTTGAGCAGAAGTGTTGGACCCTAAATGCCCAAGTTTACGACGAGACAAGAGTAAAAGACCGCAGATTGGAGAGAGCACTGACACAAACTGACAGGGGTTTAGTTTTGGATCACACACAGCTTAAATGAATTTGGCAACATTAGATCATCATGACATTAATATGTGACACTTTTACGTGGTGAAGCCTCACACAGGCTGCCTTTGGATCTTCTGTTTGTTTGTTTTTTTCTCAGAGCTTTGTTAGCCAATCAGAAAACTTCAGAGGTGGGTAGTAATGCGCTACTTCGTTACACTTACTTGAGTAACTTTTCAAATAAAATGTACTTCTATGAGTATTTTTAATTGCTTGTACTTTTTACTTGCATGGAGTAAATTTATGACCAAATAACGCTACTCTTAGTCCACTACATTTGGCAAAAGTTGACTCGTTCCCGTTCTTTTTATCAACATTTGTTTTTTCTCTGTGAACACTTCTCCTCACAGATGAGCACGTGACCACGTTTGGCCAGTCGAATGTAGTCAAATAGTCACATGACTCTACCTGTCCTATCAGACCGAACCATTCAGCGAGGTACACGGAAGCAAACATTTTATTTCTGTTGAGCACGAGCTGCGGTAAAGAAAACGGGCGGAAAATGTCAGAAGTGAATGTCTGAGTTGCAGAAAAGGACACAACAGAAGACATGGCCTCATATTCAAACCTTGATTCTCTTGAAGAAAGCACAAAAGAATAAAAACTCTACGTCTAATTTGAGGAAACATAGTCCATAAATCATGATCATACATGTCTGAATAAAACAATTGTCTGAATAAAACAAGAAAATATTTTTTTCAATAAGTACTTTTTTACTCAGCCTCGCTTCCGTTAGTCTGCCCCAGGCAGCTGTGGCTACAATGGTAGCTTACCAATACCCAGTGTGGACTGAATGAATACAGTAATGCAGAATGCTAAGTGTCTTTGGGTGTCTCGAAAAAAGCGCTGTATAAATCCAATGCATTATTATTACTATTATTACCATTGAATCAAACATATTGTGGCCCGACCTTGTTTTTCCATGAATTTAGAAGCATAACTCACGCTCTGAATCTGCCATTTCTGGAAACCTGATTCACTTTCCACTTCTCCTGCACAAGATGGCTGCCAGAACTGGACAATTGTTACGCTCTCTCTATATTATAATCTCCAGGGGCCACATGAAAACATCTTAGGGGCATAAAAAATGATTCAATTGATTGGGAGTTAATGTAATTAACTGAGTTTCAGGAGCAGGACCACGGCCCCTCCTATCTCTTCCGCGTCCACGCCTCTCCTCCTCAACCACATAAATGATCCATGACATCAGTTGCAGTGACTTCAATATTTGAATATTTGGCAGTAGAAAAAGTAAATTGCATGGTATAGGTT
This sequence comes from Mugilogobius chulae, assembly GCA_038363315.1. Taxonomy (NCBI): domain Eukaryota; kingdom Metazoa; phylum Chordata; class Actinopteri; order Gobiiformes; family Gobiidae; genus Mugilogobius; species Mugilogobius chulae. The sequence continues at coordinate 1,134,506 of CM076403.1, read as the reverse complement.
AATTTTCTGATCAACAATTGTAATTTTTTCACCTTCTTTAACTCAAAAACTCAGAATGTTCAACCTGATTAAATTACCGTCTTGCTAAGAATAACATTTTCTACTAAATCCAACTTTTGTTGAAATTGTGTTTGACTGAAAAGAAAAATCTTCCCAACAACTTAAATTTTTGACTTGGCAACTTAAAATTTTGGATCGATTTGCCTGACTCCTCCCACTGAACATGTCCGGGCAAATCCAACAGAGCAAACACATGGTGCTGTTCGTCTGCGTCTTCACACAGAGAAAAACCTGAAAAGGGCCACATTTTCAAGGTATGTGCCCTTCTGTTTCAAACACAACTACTTTTCTGTACTAGTCCTGCCTGAAAATGAACAGTTTTTCTGTTTGTCTTTGCTGGTGCCTGTGTATGGTTGCATGTGGTGAAAGTCTATAGGCCATGTTAAAATCATCAATCATTCTAGTTTTTTTTTGTTTTTTCATATTTCAGTTATATATCTGCACTTCTAGCATATTTTAAGCACACATTTATCCAAAATAAATGCCAGTTCATGTTTGTTTGAATTGAAAGTTTAAATATTTTGTCCACCGTGTGTGGGACAAGGCAGCACTATAGAGCTGCAAGTAATGATTATTTTGCCAGACAAAGTTAAAATAACTAAACCACTAAAACATTAACCTAAAATGTTTTTTGTCTGTTTGTTTTTAAGGGCATTGAAGACTTTGAAAAGAATCTTCATTACAAGACAAGTTGAATATTGTCATCATGAGATGAACCAAATCCAGAAGCATCATCATCAAAGGAACACAAGATATGTATTGTTTGTTACTCGTGGGTCATATAGAACTTTTTCAAGGTTCACATTAGCTATGTAAAATAAGGCAATTTTAGAAGTAGAGACTTTATACATTCTGCTTTGTAAATTGACTAAGAATGCTGTTTTGGTTGAATTATCACAACATGTTGATGTTTATTTTATGTGCTGTATGCAATAAATAACATTTGAAATATGTTTATTTGTGATTATTTCCTTACATTAGCAACTGAAGAAAACATGTTAGAACTGCAAAATATTAAGTTAAGATCACTTAAAACATCTTAGCAATATCAAAGAAATTTAAGTTGGTAATGTTTAAAAATGGTTACATTGTGGTACAATATCAGTGGTGGCAACTTAAAAAACTAAACAATCAATTTAAAAATGTAGGCCAATGCAATAGTTACTGTAACTTCATAAAAGAGAAAATCAAGTTGCCCTAAGATGAAAATCGCAGTTGATTTGACTCAGTTGCAATCTTATTGATACAACGTAAAAAGGTGAGCGCAGACGGTTGCCTCAATTTTTTTCGTTAGGCCAAGTCAGGATTTTTTAAATACCCATAATGCTATTTATCCCAGACAGTCCCAGGACTACTGTTTGTCTCTGCTCTCTCGACCCCAACCTCCCACCCTTTGTTTCTTTCTTTGTCTCACAGACCTGAAGACAGCACCTACAGGGGGGTCTTCTCGATCGGCCGGGCGGACCATACGAGACGGAGCCCCCACCCACAGTCTCACCAGCCGTCCTGAGCCTCGTCACATCTTCATCTCCATCATCAGCTCTCATCCTCAATAAATATAATGTTACTTTGCATTTTCATGTGTGGCGTGGTCCTTGCTAGTGAATCAGTAGTTAAGTCTGGTAAAAAGTGGAGTTAGAGTTGATAATATTCATGTGTCTGTACATTTTAATCTGATCCTAAAAACATTGAGCTTAACATTCATCGCTAAATCACCGGAGGAGCAAAAACATCTCTGGATTCAAGCATTCACCATCAAGAGGACAGGAGCATAAAAAACACAATTTACAGAAACCAACACATACAGATCAATAATTACTCTGGACATCAGAACACCCCATCGCTCACAAACTTTCAGTAGTAAGGACATTATTCTAACGCATCAACACAGTCAGAAAAGAGCAGGACAAGGTCAAGGAGGAGAAACACATCATCCGCTCACTCAGACAATGCCACTACCCCAATTGAGCCATACAGAAAGGACAAAACAAACAAAAAACACAAAAAACAAAAAGAAAACAGCAAAAACCGAAAGAGACAGAACACAGACACATACTGGGAGTTACAGAACAGATACAGCAATCACTAGAGACCAAACGAAAAAATTACATCATGGACTGGGACGGACCAAAAATAATTGGAACAGAGGAACAAAAACACAAAAGCCTATTGAGATCAGGAAGCGGCGCACACGGACCATCAACGTAGCAGGAGCTTTCAACTTGGCTCACACATGGGACTCACTTCTCCAGAGACCACCAGGCGAGGGCAGGTGTAGTCAGTTGGACAGATCTGTCAAACTGGCCACGCCTCAGAACATCCTTTAAACCCCTTTACATTCCAGCGGCCCTTTGAAGGACCGTCCCACTTTTTCTTAAAAAATGTTATTTTGTTCAGTGTCTTAAAAATGCATACTATGAAGAACCTAGAAAGGTAATATGGGGTGCACGGTAGCAGAGTGGTTAGAGTTCTGGCTTCCCAACAAGGAGGTCGTGGGTTCGACTCCCGGGTCGGACCATATCAACACCTCACGATCTCTCTGGGTGGAGTTTGCATGTTCTCCCCCGTGTCACCGTGGGTTTTCTCCGGTTACTCTGGTTTCCTTCCACCTCCAAAAACATGTATGTTTAGGTTAATTGGGCATCACTGAAAATTTCCCTTAGTGAGTGACTGAGAGAGTGAATGTTTGTCTGTCTAACCCTGCGGCAAGTTGGCCACTGTCCAGGGTGTTCCCCGCCTAAGGCTCAAAGTCCCTGGGATAGGCTCCAGTCACCCGCGACCCCTAACGGGATTAAGCGGTAGAAAATGAATGAATGAATGAACGAAGAACCTGGAAAGGTTAAATATAAAAATCCCATTGTATCCCTTTTATTCAGATCAAAATCAGCCTCTGGGATGATCCAGACTCAGATTTCTACTGTGAACCTCCAAATAAAAAAGGCCCTAAAAATTCAAAAATGTTAATAGGACTTTTGCACTGGCTCCGCCTAGATTTTTGGAGTAATTTTGGATTCGTAAAACTCGTTTTTACCTCAATTACCTTCAGCTTTTACAGAGGAATTGTCAAAACCCAAAATATGCCACATCTAGAGTCATTTTTGTCTCAGCTGTAACAACAGCTTTACCAATCCTTATATCTACCAAAAAAAAAATAAAAAATTAGGCGGATTTTAAATTTAGTTTTTCTTTTGCTTGGAGAAAGTTCTCACTTCTGATGAGTCTGTTGGACAACAGAAGTAAATCTACAGGGCTACAGCTTTAAAAAGACTCCAGTCATTTGCCTGAGCTCCAAAACGTCAGGAACAGTTTTAGTTTGAATTTTTACAGATTTTAGTCAGACGTGTGAGGGAAAAAAAGGCCGGAATGAGAAGGGGTTAAGAGACACGTCACAACATCGAACGTCACCTCTGATGAAAGCAGAAACTGTCAGGTACAAGCTTATAGCTTATTACTTATCAACTCAAAGTAGACAGAATTAATTTACCAAGCGTAATTCCATTCTGTCCCATATTAGTGCCAAATCAATCCTTCACTTTTCTAAAACTTTCATGCACTTCAATCTCAGTCAAATCAGCCTTATCAATTAAAACTGTTGACTGTGTGGAAGTTGCAGTGTTGTCCAGTCCAAACTAAAGCCCCCACTCAGCAGCAGCAGCAGCAGCAGCAGCACTAAGAAGGTTCCAGATGGTTTTAATCAGCTGAAGTGGAGGCAGCTGTTGTTCTGCTCAAACACCTGATGGGCCGACTCGTGTGGCCTTCACTGCCCTCGGAGACTGTGGGATATTTAAAACTGCACCAGAGAGATAACACCTTGCACGTTGGTAATGATGCCACAGAGGATTCAGGTGAGCGTCAAAGGTGAATCAGAAGTAGAAAGTGATGTAACTGGCTATTTGTGATTTTATTTGTAAATGTGTAATACTGAGCTGTAATGTAAAGGTAATTTCAGATTTTGTGATATCAAAAATGATCCCCCTTACACCCCATATGCACTAAGTAAATTAGGAACTGGTATCTCAGATCAGTGTCAAAGATGTCACACGTCAGTTGGAAATCATGTATATTTGCTCCGGAGTTGTAGTAAAAAAAATTTCTGGAATTACATGATTAAGACTGCATCTGAAGTGAATCCCAACTAGAGGCCGACCTGAGAATGTGGATTTTGAGAGATGTATCACTGGTAAATTTCTATAGCACTTTTCCACCTTACAAACACTCAAAGCAGTTTACAATCAGGGATCCACTCACCCATTGTACGCAGTCACTGAGGCAATGTGGGTGTCTTGCCCAAAACACAACGCCATTCCACTCCTGTCATCCCACTGTGGCACCTGGTGTTCCAGCCGTCTTCCATCCAATCACTAACCAGGTCCTAACTTGCTTAGCTTTGGAGATCTGACGAGATCAGGCCATGGATCTATTATGCTATCTGGATACGGTATTACTAGCTTGTACCCGTTGTAAATCAGCCCCAGTGGCCGCTCCATTGTTACATTGTTACAATGCAAACACAAACTGCAACTACAGCTTTAAAAATTCTTACCTACAGTCTCTGAGTTTAGTCCACAGGTGTCTTCAATCAAAGTTCTGAGTGCTAATAAAGTGCGGCAGTGAAGGATAAAAACAGGAAAGCATGCAGACACACAAAATAAAAGCACACAACTTAAAAACATGCACTTCAAAATAAAACTCCAAAATGTCACTGCCTTACAGATCACCGGGGCTTGAATCAAGCTTTGACAAGCAGGTATGGCCACCTTTTGACATTTCGTTTTTCATTATATGTTTTTGATAGAGACTGGGCTGCTACACCCACATTAGGCATTTTCGCACATGAAAGTACCAAGAACTAACCCAACATTACTCGAGTCCCTGCTCAGTCAGAAGAACTTCCCTTTGCCCATGACTGTGTTGCTTGTGAAAGTGGGTCTAACTGGCTTTAGCATTAGCATCTGTTTAGTCTGCAACATTTAAATGAGTCATTAAGTGGTGTAAGGAAAACAAAAGTTGTTTTTGTCAATTCCTCATAAATCTATGAGATCCGACTGTTTCATATGAACCCTACATCCATTTCTAATCCTCAGGCCAACTCTTGCGGCGTTTACACATTAAGCACATAAGCACTGATCCAACATATGGTCGATATGGTTGAATACCGTCAACGCAAAGGTGATTACGGATGGTTCTGGAGACACTGGCCTGTGGTGTGTTCCAATGGTCTCGGCTGTGGACCTGGTGGCGGCTGAACCTGTCACGGAGATGTGCAGGGCGGTTGGTCTTGTGCAGCGGTCGTTACACAGGAGCCACCAGTATGAGGGCGGTCGTTAGAGGAACCAGCGACTATAGTAGAGAGGGGTGGACTCCAAACATCCTGGCGAGCCCGATCTTACAAGAAAGTGTACATTTACTACGACATTACACTACATTACGTATGATTAACACGAGTTCACAGCTGTTTTGCGTAATTATAGTAAGCATGACAGTCCCCATTCATTTCAATGGTGGTTGTTAAGACGTGTTCTTATTTATGAATATTAACCAAATCCTGATTCTAATCTTAACCTGCCCCAAGCCTAAACTTACCCATTTTAGTAACTTGATGCCTAAACTTACCAGTTTCACCTGAAGAAAACGTCCCCACGTGGCTTCAACCAAAATTTTTAACACTGTGAAATCTCATGTCATTTTTATGCTTTTTCATATCGTGCTAAATGTACGGCGTAACATAAGTACTAAAAATAGCTGTGAACGCGTGCTCAAAATACGCTGTTTTTGTGTCGTGATAAAAGTACGCCCTCTAGTGATATTTTGTTGCCCTGGCGACAGCAAGACAACACCGTCCAGCTTGGAGCTTGATCCCTCTCTTGTTGCGACAATCGTGGCATCGTGAAGAAGTGTGTTTTTGGCTTCATTCTGCCTTTTATAGAGAAGACTTGAGCACAGTTAACCAGCGGTAAAAGTCAACTTGAGTTTGCGTGCATAAACGACCTTGTAATGCACTCTTTATTGTTCTCACAATCAGTCAAGCCAAACCAAGAAATCTGTTCCCCTGTGTTCAGCTTACTATGGACTCAAATCAGGATGTAACCCATTTTTCCAAATGTATTCGTTTTCTAAGAATGTTTCGAAAATTAAAATGTTGCGTTTCTTTTTTTCTTGAGTGTATAACGAGTAATACTTATTCTCAAAAACATTCCAGGGCCTGATATAAACCGTTTTTAATGATAGTATAAGCTTAAAACATATTTTTCTTTATATTTTAACATTTGCTACACGGGTATGTGATCAGTATAAGAGCTGTGTTTTAATTCTGTAAAGTTCAAATCTTAAACTCAGATACCATAACTCTAAAAGTAAACAGCTACGGTCCGTCCCAGCAGCGTTCGTGAATCCCCAAAATGCAGCAGTTGTTCCATCACAGTTGAGTCTAAAATCTGATAATCCAGTGCAGCGTGGAACAGTCCCAGAGAGAGTGAGGGACAGAGGGAGGGCTGGGCTGCTGCTGGAGGAGAGGAGGAGGGGTTTTAGAGCTGTGTGTGCATCAGGACACCACCACCACAGCACCACCAGCAGCAGCAGCAGCAGCAGCAGCAGTCTCCTCTTCCACTCAGCAGCACTCAGGGTTTCATGGGATGCACTATCTACGCAGCCAGCCATAGGGCCCTGCCGGCAGACGAGGCCCCGGGGCAGGAGAGGTACTGCCAGCTGCCCCACTACGGCCAACTCCATGGGAACTGCAGCCAGAGGATAGCAGCGCACAGAGCCAGGTGAGACAGAGACACAGAGAGAAGGGAAGTTTGTGAATGTGGACGAGATGTGTATTCTGATGTTGTAGCTTCACTCACACACGGAACTTGAGCTGGGAATCTACCTGACATCTCGCCAAGGCAGGATCAGGTGTGGAGGAAGTAAAAACTGATATGTTTCTATTGTGATCAAGCAGTTTAACGGATAAAGATTCTAGATTTGAGCCCGACAGCCAGACCAAAGTCATGATTTAGACTTGATTACAGTCACTGTTTAGAGGACTTGAGACTAAACTTGGACTTGGAGGTCACTGACATCAAACAACTTGATGCTTCTCAGAAAATACATTCTGTCATTTTCAAAAATTATCCCTCTTCACTTCTTTTTGTGATCAGAATGATATAGCCTACAAAATTGGCTCAATCTACAGAAACATAAGATGTATTTGGTAATTTCATTAAAAGACTTGAAACTAAAATCAGCAGACTTGAACTCGATTTGGACTTGAGGGTCACTGAGTTGGGACTTCACTTGGACTTGACTCTGAGTTGAGATCAACGACTTGCGACCTAATTGAGATTTGCAAAACGGTGACTTGGTTCCACCTGTGCAGCTGGGATTTATATGTTAGTGTTTCCAAACCAGCGGTACAGATTCAAGGAGGTTTAGGTTTAAATTTATGAACGACAGCAAAGCTGCTGTTCTTACTGAGAGCAATAACAATGTTCATTTAAGTATTTAAAGGATTGTAACACACATATTAAACTTTCCTATACATTTCAATAAGAGTACAAATATATTTTACTCTGTACCAGGACCAGGTCTAATTAAAACAGAGAGATATTAGTCTGGATTCTCAGTTTAAAGTTTGTCATGTCTTCCAGAGCAGTCTCTGAGCATTTGCTATTAACATACAGTATATTATTCTCAGGATTTGACACAAACATTAGCTTGCTTTTCCTCAGTTTGAATAGTTTGATTCCTGGTTGGTCATGAGCAGGTGATTGGTCGTAGATTGTATTCATGTGAAATCACAACAGGGTCATTCTATTTAATACAGATGTTTGAGAGCTAAAACAAATATTGTGCAAATGTTGTTTTTGTTGTATTACAAAAGTGACCTATAGTCACTAAAGCACCAGATTGATTATGAGTTTAAATGACCTTTTAGATATTTTATGGCAAAGTACCTATTTCTTAAACCCAGGTATTAAAAATGTATTGATGAGGCAGTGATTAGCTGAGCTCCCAGTTAGTTTTAGAGAGAAACAAGACTTGTTTTATCTCTTTCTATTTCTAAGTCTGCAGCTTTGATTTTATCATCAACATGACTTTAAGTTTTATTCTTGTTCTATGACTTTGCAGCTCAAGCTTTGATTTGTGCTCGTTGGTTTGTCAGTAACTATGTGGCTCCACTGGTGTATGTGATGATAAAACACTTTGTGTTAGTGTGTGTTAAAAAGGAACACTACTTTAAAATGTTATTTTGAGACATAACAATAGTGTAGATTAAACCCTTATCACAGCTAGGCTTTTTAAAAACTAAAATAACATAATCGGCTTCAGAAATCAGCCTTGAAAATCGGCCATTGATATCAGCAACTGATGATTTTTTATGTTTTTTAATGAGTATCGGCATCACTCAAAGAAAAATCTTTACCAGTCGATCTCTTCCTGTGACGTCTTCACTTTCTAGAATGTGTATTCACAGTAACCTTGTAAACATGGGCCAACAGTCATATCAAAGACCGACACAGTCTCACTGAAATGTTTATCTATACTATGACGTGTTAATATTTATTCATTTGATCTTTATTTTGCCAGGCAAAGCATTCAGAACAAATTCATTTTTTTTACAATGGTGTGCAAGGGCAGTGGAGTCAGACGTCACACACCTTCAGTTAGTAAAACATTTACACGAGTCTTTAAAAATGTCCCTCGCTTTACATTTGAAAACAGAAAGAGAAATTCAGTCCAGTTTCAGTCCAGCCACACTCCAATCATCGAAATGACATGAGGCCAAAAGAGGAGCTGGCTTTGGGAGTTTTCAGTTTGATGAGCTGTGGGGTGCGAATCATAACTTCATTATATGGTGTTGACCCTGACAAAAGTGTTAAATAGACAATATTTTATTAGAGACAGGTGTTTTGGTTGAAGCTACTTGGGACCTTTTACAGTTACAAAAATGGGTAAGTTTAGATTTGGGGTTTGGAGTTGATTAAGATTAGGATTTTGTTATTATTCACAAATAACAACACATATTTACATCCACTAGTGAAAGTGTGAACCAAAGATCTGATCTTTTCTCGTGTGTGTGTGTGTGTGAAAGAGGGTCATTCCTGAAAGTTCTGGCACCTTTTCTACAATCTTCAGGGACTCGTGTGTGAATAGGACTTTTGATCCTGAGAGCTGTTGTTTATGAATCTGAGTGAAACTGCCCCTGAGTGTGAGAGCGAAGTCATATTAGAAGCCACAAGCCTCCAGAGTCTTTATTGTGTAGTGTGAGATGTCAGTGATAGTCACATCATTGTTCAATTTAGGCTGTACTGAAGAGATGCCTGTCTTAGATCTGTATTGCAATTCACAGTGAGCACGATGATTTATGCATGTTTGAGTAATCTTGTTCTGCAAACGGATGGCCAAATTCTCGTTTTCATCTTCCACTATCCCCTCCCACTTGGCCGTATACTTGTGACTATTCCAGAAGTTTAGATCTTAAGTAAAACATGTAGTGCTAAAAAATCGTCATGTAATAATCGCTATCCAGTGATCGCCAACTCCTTGGTTCCAGAAGTACAAGCTCCCACTGTAAATGTCCATATGGATTCTGAAAGAAATGAATGATAAAAGTTTGAAAACGTCCTCAGGGCTAATCAGCTCTGAGTCATGAGCATAGGTGTTATATTTTTGTTGTTTATAGGCTCATTGCTTTCTACAGCTTTATAAACTACAAAGTTATTAAGATGTTTTGCAGAATTTTAAGTAATATGTGCTTTTTAGAATGATAACCAGTGTTAGGTGTTACTTATTTACTATCTATCTATCTATCTATCTATCTATCTATCTATCTATCTATCTATCTATCTATCTATCTATCTATCTATCTATCTATCTATCTATCTATCTATCTATCTATCTATATACCAAGGCTGTGTCCCACCAACGTGGGGTAGCCGGGTGACTGGAGCCTATCCAGAGTGTTCCCAAAGACTTTAGGCCTATTCCAAGGCCTAAAGTCATTGGGAACGCTCTGGACAGTGGCCAACTCGTCGCAGGGTTAGACAGACAATCATTCACTCTCTCATTCACTCACTAAGGGAAATTTACAGTGATGCCCAATGAACCTAAATATGCATGTTTGTGGAGGTGGGATGAAACCAGAGTACCCGGAGAAAACCCACGGTGACACGGGGAGAACATGCAAACTCCACCCAGAGAGATCGTGAGATGTTGATATGGTCCAACCCGGGAGTCGAACCCACGACCTCCTTATTGGGAAACCAGAGCTTTAACTACTTGGCTACCGTGCACCCTTATTTACTGTAATTAGATTGAAATTTTGAGTAATTAGTAGTGTAACTTAGTTACTGTGAAAATACTTAAACACAGTTACAAAATACTCTTACTTACTTTAAAGTTAAAAAATATACAAACATGACTTATTGTTTCAGATAAAACAGCTCATAGACACAGATCAGCAGCTGGAACAGAATCATTTTTAATGTTGATTTTACTGATTTTGAGCCAATTTAAGCAACTCACTTGTTGTTTGCCTTTGTTTAAATGCCAATAATAAAACTTCAAATCTCATTTTTGATCGATGTTTAACAATAATACACAAATTAATCCCAAGTTACTTTCTTGAGGCAGTAGCTAGTGTAACTACTTACATTTTTAAAAAGTAATAGGTAGCCTATAAGTAGACTAATGAAGTACTTTTTCTATATTTTTCTCCAAACTAATATCAACCACGCTATGGATAAGTTAGCACATAGCCGGCTAGTCTGCCTTTTAAACTAGGCTAAAGGAATTATTTGTTTCTCAAACACTTGGGATGAGAGTGCAACTAATAATAGAAAGAGATGCAGCTGATTGACACAAACTGTAACAGCAACACTAGCCAGAGCTTGTTACAACTACAAGAGTGTGAAACAAGTTATGCTATTTGTGAAATGAAATTCGTCCTTTACTCATACACATAACATGTAGGTGAATGGAAAAACGCTGGACCCAGACGTTTGTCAGACCGATTCAAACCAGATCCAAACAGCTAGCTAGCTCTCAACTCGTTTGTTGTTTTAATCAAAGAAGTTTCCCCAGCCAACTAGACGGACTGCTTCTCTTTCTACGTGACATGCGCAGTAGAGCAGATAAGCGTCTTTTAATATTGACATTTTCAGAATTCCTATGGGATTTATAATGTGGGTCGTGCCAGGCTGCATCTATTTGAGCTAAATTAGTAAGTTAAAATGGTTGATGTAGTTTTGAAGAACAAACCACCTGTTTATGTCTAAGCCATTTTGGATCAATTTTGTGTTACAGAAAGAATAACATGTAAATACTAATCTACATATAGTTTATTGCGAAATAAATAAATAAATAAAAAAGTTTTATTTAGCCAATTTCTATTTTTTTTTATTTTATTATTATTTATTTATTCATTAATTTATTTTTGCTTTTTTCCCATCATTAATCTCTAATTCTACGTAGCCTTGGTCACATAAGAAGCAGGTGAGCCTTTACTTTACCCCAGCTCTCCTCTCTCTGCTCACTTTAATCCTGCCTATATCCACAAACACTGGAGCAGGAGCTAAAAGCAGCCTGCACACAGCACGGCACTCCAGCGCTCACACGGGTCTCTCTCTCTCTCCCGATAAAACCACGCTAACCGGAGACGACATGGCGAATCCTCCCGAACCAATCCCCCTCTTGCCTTTCCGGACCCATGCACCGGCCGTGTGACTCGTTTAACCGCGCTACGGGAGGAGAAAAGCGGAGAAAAGCCACGAGATTCTATGAGATTCAGGTAAGCGGACGCGTAGTAGCATCAAGCTAGCTGTGCCTTCGCGCGCGCACCGGCTCATTTCAGCATAAAAGTCAAACAGGAACTGCGCTTTTACACTCGTTTTTTTCATTATGGAAGCGGTTTTATGTACGTTTTTGCATTTCATAGGCATTCGTTATTATGTACTATTTGTGCTACGATCTGTTTAAAGTGGCCAGTGTATACATTAGCTGCGTTTTATGTGCAAGACTGCAAAAATTAATCGGAATAATCAGGACATGTCGATATCTAAAGCTATGCAAATGTATTAGCAGATATGATATGCATTGACAGCACCACACACTCGAATTGTGTCCAAAAGGGAAAAAGTATTGGGGATAAAAATCATTATATTGTAGGGCTGTAGGTCTTTAGTCGCTTAGTCAATTAATCTGTTGATGTGTCGAGTCTCAATCGACCAATTAGTCGACAGATTTTGTTTTTTTAAGCTTTTTTATTGAATATGGTCAAAATGTAATGATTGAGTTAAGGATTTGGGACTGAAGGTGATCTTTGAGACCTAAATACCATGTTTCTTGTTCATTTTGGACCATGAATTTTCGCATTGGATTTTTAGTATTTTAGTTTGGTCAGATAAATAGAATAGAATAAAACGTACTTTTAGCATCAAAAAGATTATTCCGATATTTTTTTTATGTTTTTCGATAACGATATTTAAACGATATTAAATCAGTTAAACAAAACTCTGTTCAAGCATTGTTAGTTCAGGTTTACACTGGAAGGAATGTTTATTAAGGACAATGTACAATTTTGCATGCTTGCACCAGATTCTAGCTTACAGCTGATTTACATCTGTATTCTGGGGAGGGGGAGGGGAGGCACATTGGACATGTTTTTAGTTGTAGGAGGAAACCTACGCAGACACAGGGAGAACATGCAAACTCCACATAGAAAGAACCCAGGACCTTCTTGCTATGAGGCCAGAGCACTAACCGCTGCGCCACCGTGTCGCCCAAAATATCCATCTTAATAGGCACATTTTTTGTAAATGTCTGCAATCAGTGATTAGGTTCTTTATTTTGATCGTTTTAAAATATGATTCTCTATTGAAACAAGCATAAAATATCTACTTTGACAAGCATTTTCTAACTTGAAATAGTTTTCTTGTTTTGATTATTTCATTTATTCTAGATTCCTCAATAGTTACTGATAAATAACTAAATAAGACATGATTGAACACATTTTCGTCTGATTGAATGTCGTTTTTTCAGCAGCAATTATTTTGAATTCATAATATAAAGAATAATGATGTCTTGATTCAAACACTATTTAGTGTATTGGCTCGTTTAAGTTTGTATTAGTAAATGTTAGATAATTGTTGAAACGTCACTAATCTAATCACAAAAGTGTAGATAACTTTTTTTTTTTACTGCTTTTCTACTAAATGACATACTCGATATTCAATTTTTGCACATCTCCAAAATAACATTGACGATAATATCTAAAATTCGATATATTGCACAGCTCTACTACAGTCCTATATTTGAGTAGGCAGAGCAGATTTTCAAGCAAAAAAAAAAGGCTGTATGTTGTGCATTCAGTGGCTCGTGGCTCATTCTCATCTCTGTCACACTAACTTGTGAGTCAGTAGTATGAAATTTGACGGAAGTCTGACAGAATTCTCATTTTTGATGAAAGAGTCAACATATATTTCCATTTTTACTGCTGAAAACCAAAATGGTCTAAAACTTGGACAACTTGTGTAAAACTGGGACAAATCATTAGTTTCTCAGACATTTGCTGTCGAGGTGGCACTCCCCGTTGAGATGGGAACCTCCTTGTTTAAATTAGTGCTAGAAAATCAGTAATATTGTTTATTTTCATAATACTTTTGCTAACCCTCACCCAAGCCCCAATCCTAAACTTAGCCTTCGAATTATGCCTAAACTTACCCGAATTAATTATCAACTATTTACCGCGGGAAGCTTGCTACGTCACAAAGCTAGTGAGGGGTGCACGTCTCGATAGGGGAGCTTGTTTTGACACCACACGAGTAAACATTTAAGATATTTTGCATACTATTTGAAATAACTAAGTCCTTTTTGTTCAGAAAAAAAAATGCAAAAATATAACTATTATTTGTTATGATATCACAATGTTGAAAATGCCCACAATATTGAGATTATGCTCACAATAAAAACTTTAAGGTCATATTTTCCGGTCCTTTTCTTGGTGCAAATTTGTGGCTTCAGTTGCTCTCTCACATTCACCATACAGGTTATAAGTTCTTGTTTATTTATTTGTTTATCATTTTTTTTTAGAATTTAATGTTGTTGTTTTTTGCATATAATGTTAATGTTTTGAATTATTAAATATTTTTGTTGCAAGTCATGCGGGCGAATATCGTCGCAATTTTTTCCACAATTACATCAATATTGTTACATCCCTAGTTGTGACTAGTCGCACAAAAAAAAAACGATTTAACCTCCTGGGACAATAAAATGTCCAGGAGGACATTAGACTAAAAGTAAGACTAAAAAGTACTAAAAAAAATCAACTTCACGTAAAATATAATTTATCTGTCAGAGTTGTGAACTTGCAATCATGACTTGGACTAGAGTCAGTCTTGAGTCACTATTTTGATGACTTGACACTAGGGCTTCACGATATTGACAAAAATCGAATTGCGATTTTTCTGTTTGATATTGCGATTTCGATTTGATATTCGATAGTTATTTACGTGTATAAATATGTTTTTTTTCTGTTGAGCAGACCATTTTGCAACAATTGAAAAATGTTAACCATGGAAATATTACAAATAAACTGCCCAACTAATTTGAAAAGTTTAACTATTCGTACATTCTAGGCATTAATCCTTCTGAAGGATAACAACGTTTATCTCACAAGGACTGAGAAAACCTTTGTGACACTGCAGTGTTTGTGGACTAATACCAGTCATTCAGCTTTTAATCACTTGGATTTTATGTTTGTGAAGAAACAGACTGGATTTGCCGGGACCGTCGATGTTTTACCTGTTCAGGTAAGCGGCTAACGCTAGTGGCAGCAGATTTAAAACGTGACTTTATTTATGAGTGGTTTTATTGAATACGCGCTAGAACGGTTATAAATCAGTGTTTAGACTTCTGTTTAGTCATGTTGTGCAGTTCAAAAGCCTGTCACTGTGGTGCTGCTTTGTGTCTGACTTCGTAGTGCGCTGTGTCAAAAAAATAAATTTAAAAAGGAGGGTAATGCGTATGAAAAGGAGGAAAATCGCAGCTTTTGCGATTAGCTAATTGCAGTTGTCAATATCGTGGTATCGATTCGATATCAATATATCGTGCAGCCCTACTTGAGACTTAATAAAAGTGACTTGGGACTCGACTTGGAGTGGACTTGAAGACATGCAGTGTCTCAGGACTTGACTTGAATGATCCTCTTTTTGATCTGGGACTTGACTTTGATTTGTCTTTCTTTGACTTGGGACTTGTCTTTGACTTGTTCTCACCTTCTCTTAAATTTTAAAGTGAAGGATGAAGTATCGTTCCAATGTTGACTTCTCTCCTGTTTTACTTGTACCTTTGACTTGAGAATCTGCATTTTCTAAAAGAGTTTGACCAGAAATTGAAGTGCAAACGGGCTGCGTTGAGGTTAGCCCCGGTGGAAAACATTGTGGTCTACTGCTTCAAAGACTGTTGTGCACAATGGTGAGTTATTTCTGGAGGAACCAAGCAGAGAACACACTGTCTCTGTCAGGTCTCTGCTCCTGACCCACTTACATAGGCTGGGACATGCGCAGGCTGCAGTGTGCTGGCTGGCTGTAAAGTCCATATATGCTCCACAGTAAACAGTCAAGTGCCTATGTATTTTTAAACGTTGGGGAGAGAGGGGAGTGAAGTGGTTTGAAGTAGGGCTGGGCAATATCGTGATGAAAATGGAATCGTGAGCTCACTGTTCTGCTTTTTTGTGAAATTGTCAGTTGTGATTTCCATTTTTCTATTTAATGCATCTCTTTGTTAAAATACAGACAGTTATTTCCAACCTCTCAGCCTCAGAGTTGCCAAGTTTGTTTCTTTATAACGATTTTGTTTTTAAAAGTCTTATGAAGTTTGAAGGTCATGTGTTGAAGTCTTTTGTGCTGCAGCTTCTTTTTTTTTTTTTTATTCTTTTTTTTTTCAGATAGTGGCAAATAAATACAGGTTTGTGCTGCAGCTTCAAGTCAAGCTCCAGTTGAATTGTGAAAAAAAAAAATTCAGGTTTGATTTACAAAAATATATCTATTTATGAATGAAACGTGGATTTTTTTTAGCTTATTTTCAAAGCTGTTATTAGTGTTATGAATGACAAAATTAATCCATTATTTGAAAAACTTTCTTTGGATTTTTTTAAAGGCTTGGTCACATTTTTTCTGAATCTGGCAACACTGGTCAGTCTTTGTTCTGCTCTGAGTGAGTGACAGCTGGATTTAACCAATCACAGTAAAGTAAGAACTTTTAGAAAAAAGCAGATGATTGTATTTACCTTAAAGACAATAGTCTACAAGAATTGTGATAAAATCAAAATCATGATCTGTCTCCAGGAAAATCGTGATAATAATTTTTTGCCACATCACCCGCCCTAGTGTGAAGGATCATTTCATAGAACAAGATACAAGACAAAAACTAAAGCAAGGTTACAGTCATGGAAACCTAGAAAAGTCATGGAAAAAGAAAATGAATTTTCCTGGCCATGGAAATGTTTTGGGAATGTTTGTGTTTTTTTTTTTTTTGTTTTTTTTTTCAAATCAAATCAAATCTATTTATTTATGTATAGCCCAAAATCACAACAACAGTCGTCGCTGAGGATTCCCGAGATTAACAGTTTAGCAAACATGAATAGTGTAATAATAAAATAATAAAACAATACACATTCACAATACACATTCAATAAAACAATAAACATTCAGAAGCAGTGATTGATCGAGCATGTCAGAGCAGATTATGAGTAAACAGCAAATGAAGCCAGAGTATCCCCTGTCCTTAGACCCTCAAAAAAAAAAAAAAAAAAAAAAGAACGAAGGGGAAAAGGGAAGGCAGAAGTGAGAGGATAGGATAAATATTTGGGTTAAAAGATGAATTTGGGTTGAAAACTTCTTAAAATATGCAAAAAAAAAAAAAAAATGTTTTAACTAAATTAAGAATAAAACTTTATACATCTACTGTATTTATGCACAGAAATGTTTGTTTCAATCAATCAATCAATCTCAGTCAATCAATCAGTCTTTATTTATAAAGCTTTTTACAACACTCAAGTGACCAAAGTGCTTTCCAAATACAAAAACAAAACAAAAGCATAAAACAATACATTGTTCATTCATTCATTCATTCATTTTCTATACTGGTTGTTCACATTAAGGGTTGTGACTTTGGGCCTTAGGCGGGGGAACACCCTGGACAGTGGTCAACCTTTCACAGGGTTAAAAACAATCATTCACTCTCTCATTCACTCACTAGGCAAAATTTACAGTGATGCCCATTGAACTAAACATGCATGTTTTTGGAGGTGGGAGGAAAATGGAGTACCCGGAGAAAACCCACGGTGACACGGGGAGAACATGCAAACTCCACCCAGAGAGATCGTGAGATGTTGATATGATCTGACCCGGGAGTCGTACCCACGACGTCTTACCCTATATCTAAGACAGTAGTTTGTATCATGACATTACAGTGTTAAAAGCCAGTCTGAATAAATATGTTTTAAGTCTAGATTTAAAAACGTGTAGGTCTGTGATCATGCTCATGTCATAGATAGTTTGTTCCACAGCCTGGACCAGTCACAGAGAAACTCCATCACCCAGTGTTTGAGCCTGGTTCTGGCAACTTCCAGCAGAAGTTGATTAGCTGACCTTAACCACCTTGTATTTCGAACTGAGAAAAGCTCAGATCAGATCACAAGGCCATTAGGAGCTTTAAAAACAAAATTTGATCAATTCTAAAATGAACTGGAAGCCAATGAAGATTGAGCGATGTGCTGAAGTCTGCTGTGTTTGTTAGAAAACGAGCTGCGACTTTTTCAACAAGCTGGAGACAATTAAGAGCAGATTGTGAGACACCGATATATTAAAAGCATTGGAAGAGTTCAGTCTCCAGCTGATGAAGACTACACTAGTGTCGCCGTATAAATATATACTAGATGTCGTAGTATATATACACGTTTCTAGCTATGTTTTGTGTCTATTATTCGCTTTTCATGGCATGAAATAGAGACATTATTTTCTTGGTGTCTTTAATGTTTTGGTTGAAGCCAAGTAGGGACATTTTCTTTGGTTTTACAGCTAAGTTAAGATACAAAAATGGGCAAGTTTAGGTATCGGGCTTGGAGTTGGTAAAGATTAGGATTAGGATAAATAACACATCTTTACATCCACCATAGAAATGAACTGGGGCAACCATCATAGACACGCAGAAATGGATAATAGCTGGTATACACAGCTACATTTCTGTGTGATCGGACTGATTTATGTTCATGTCTTTTTGGGTTAAATTAATGTGCCTGTGAAATCTACAACACAAAACTTAGAAGATCAGGTGTACAATTAGTTCTGGTTATCTTACTATTCCCAGAGAGTAAGTGTGAATCCCAAGAAAGGTCTTGTGTGTTCTTAGAAATGTCAAGGAGACTTAGAGCTGCACGCTTAATTAGAATTAAATAATGGCAATATTAATGCGCCAAAATAGCACACAACAAAGGCTGCAAAATAACAAAATCTGTCTTTTTTTTACTTAAACATCTAGAATCTTAAAAATAGACTGCAAACACATGCTTTCAAATATACAGTATGTGATTTTATTTATGTTTTATGTCAGTTATTTAGTTGATTCTTTTGGACATGTTTGAAACAGTCAGACTTAAAGCTTGAATTGTACGGAGACACTGCCTACAGGTAAACAGATGTCAATTAAAAAATAACTTTTCTGACACGGAGGCAGCAGAGCAGCCAAAGAAATTGTTTTCAACTAATAGTAGAGTTACTTTAATATAATAATGCTCAAGTAAAAATAGGCTTCTTTAAAATTCGCTGACACATGTATTCATTTTGGTTGCAGTTATGGTCAATAAAATTCATTTTACAAACTGCACTGCAAGTGAAACTGGAGAGGACCAGCCAAGCACAGCCAATCAGAGAGCTGCATTCGACTCCTGATTAAAACTAAAGTTCTTTATTATTCAGTTCAGACAGTATTCAGCGGTGCCATTGTTTCACAAGGTGCTGCATTTAACCTATACTTTAGTGGAAAACACAAAGTTAACTCATTTACAACAAAAAAAAGTTTCTTCAACATTAAATCATGTTCGCAATCACCCTGGACATGTTTGAATGTAAATCTGATTTTTTAAAATAAATCACAAATTGATGAAATCTTTCCTAATTTGTGCAACTCTAATGCAAATGCGATTCATGCGCTTCATCTCAAAGGCAGCAAGAAAATAGGCTTCAGTCTACATGAATTGTGATAAACTAGAAATTGTGATCTTGCTTAAGATATTAATCTTGCTAATTTTATGCCATATCACCCGTCCCTAAACCGCAAGTCTTTGCATAAAATTATTTTTAAAGTAAAATGTGGGTTAATGATTTGGCAGTACTCAAAAACAGAATTTGGGGTTTAGTGAGGTAACTTTTAAGACTTATAGCTTTGTGTTTGGTCAAAAGATGCTTGTGAGTGACTCTTGTCTGGTTTGTTTTTGCATTAAGTTGACTCAGGTGACCTAGATCACACTGCTCCTCTCGTGACTTCCTCTACTCTCCTCTGCATCAACCTGTGGAAATGAATGGAAGGATCTTATAGGGCAGCAGTTAAGGATTATTTTGATAATCAGTTGTCGGCTACTAGCCTGATGCATCAGCTGGTTTCATTTCACTTTGTGGAAACCATTGCATCATTGGGGTTTGTTCGCTTCACAGTGGGCAGGGACGTCTTGTATTAACCAATCACTGCTTTTTGATCATTTTGTCATTCAGGAAGTAGAGCATAAACGTGTGTTGTTGCCGTTTCTGATCAACTGTAACAAATTAAAAGGTACAATATCTAAAGTTCATATTTGACACAAGGTCTAAAGACAAGAACATATACAGTCTGCTAAACTCAACCCGGGTTGTTTCTGGCTAACGCCCCACTCGGCTTCTTCTCGCTGATTGGACGACTGTTCTTCCTACTTTTGGGAACCGTCTACAGTTCTGTGATACCTGACCTAAAGCTGCAGTGAAATGAAACTGAGTGGAGGCACTATAGTTGGCGCCAACCTGGCTAGTCGACTACGCTATAAGGTCCATGATCGCGTGTAATCATTTAACTTGCTGTCGCTGTGTGAGAAGCTCTTGTCTGGATTAGTTTGTCCAATATAAAGAAAGGTGCCCAGGAAAAATTCCAATCAGGAACCAGCTTTGTGGTGCAATCACCCAGAAAAATATAGCATGTTGTTTGTTTATCATTATGTGAAGAATAATATTGTTATCTGGTCAGGATTGCAAATGAGCTGGATTATTTCTACTAACCAAGGGCCAATGTACTGTATGGCTGTGCGCTTTTTCCACATTTGCACTCACGCGCACTGTAAACACACTATCGCAGAGTCAACATGCAGGAAGCCAAACAGGTAAAGTGTCAGGAGCTCTATTTATTCATAGTTTTTTTTTTATTTAACCAGGAAATCCCACTGAGGTTTGGAATGTCAGAGGTCGTGACCAAAAAATTACAGAAATATCTCTATTAGCGGAGAGAAATGTGGGCACGAGACATAATGAACCTCAAGATGACTGTTCAACTTCTCATTTTTTAACAAGGCTATTAGTGGATATACTGTAGTAGTTATTACCATGACAGCCATACCACAAGCATATTACTGATCTTTCAGGGTGTCAGGTGCTAAGGTAAGGACGTTTGATTAAATTAGACATATTAACAGTGCTCTACGTAAAAGCATATTTAACAATATGAAAGAAACTTACAGAGCTCAGTACAGACTCTTTATTTTTTTCGTCAAGTAATAATGTGATACTATCAGTTAATAACGTTATACTATCAGGTAATGGAGCTCAACAGTGACCGCCCAGTTCCTGGTTCCACAATCTCAGACCCCATGTTAAATTGCCATAGGGGATTGATAAAAAATTATATTGAAAGTTTGGAAACGTCCTCGAGCTAAGCAGCTCTGTGGTGAGTCAGGAGCATGAGACTTTTTTTGTTTAAAAATTGTTTCTGCTGTTTTACTACAAAGTTACGACATTTTGCCGAATTTGAAGTTATAGATGTGCTTCTTAGACTGAAAACAACCGCGCTGTGGATCTGAGTTAGCCCGCGACATGTCTTAAAACTCTTAATATTTGAATTTTTGAAAAGCCAATGGCACTTTACAATGGGGCAAAATGCTTCCGGAACCAGAGCGATCTTCCACTGTTTAGCTCCATAATGTTTTGCTATCAGGAATTAAAGTGAGGCAAAAAAAAAAAAAAAAAAAAAAATGGTGGAAAAAATTATCAGGTAATAACGTATATCAGGTAATTACCTGATACTATCATGTAATAATGTGATACCAATATTGGTAATAACGTGATACAAATATTTATATTAATTTTAAATATCAAGTAAAACGTGATACTATCACATTTTTACATGAAATTTTTTTCATTTGTTTGTTTTATATTTGTATCACTTCATTATCTGATAGTATCATGTTATTACCTGATAGTATCAAGTAATTACCTGACAGTAGCAAGTTATTACCAAATAAAAAACTGAAAAAAAAAAAAAGGTGACATTTCCTGTACTGAGCTTCTGTAGAAACTAAAGGGGCTAATTCTAAAACTTTTCATTCTGTAAGAAAGTTTTCCTCACATTCTGAATGCTTTCTGAGCGTCTGAATTACTGCTGTGATGAGCTTTAAAGAATTTCTCACAAGATGTGTGTTTTGCTATCACGATACCAGTGCAGTTCATTTTTTGCGGAGTTGGTAGTCTACATTATGTTGTCTACAATATACTGTATATCCCTTGCAGATCAAAACAAAAATGATGTCTTATTTAAAATCCAGTGTGAGCAGCTGTGGCCAATGCACTTTTGTTTACCATATGCTAACTTTCTCATGTCATTATCTATTGTTAACCGCTCTGTAACAGACTATACTCGCCCTCTCCAGTCACCCTTGCTTTTATATTCTGATAATTGTGTGCGTCGGTATTACTTTATATTGACACAGCTTATCTTGAATCTTTGCAGTATGTAGTGGATTAAACTGGTGTCTTGATTTGCATTTCCCACAGTGGATCATCAGTGGTGAAAGAGAAAGAGAGAGTGCAGCCTCGTCAACAACAACAACAACCTGAGTGACGATCGGCCCTAATGAGATTTGTGCTTATTGGATTGGAGGAGGAGGTCTTGTGACACTGCAGAATGTGTGCTACTGTGAGCAGGAAGCATTTAAACGTCTATAGGCTCACTTGAGTAAAGGTATATTGTTCACAAATGTGGAATGAATTAGTCTTTTCTGTGACTTTATTCAAACTTAAAACTGGCAGTGAAGTCAATGTAAGTCATAGAAATACGCATTCTCAAAAACATGTACGCAAATTCACAAACATGCACCCAAATTCAAAAACATGCACCCAAATTTAAAAACATGCACCCAATTTAAAAACATGTGCCCAACTTTAAAAACAGGCACCCAAATTAAAAACATAAACGCAAATTCAAAAACATGGACCCAAATTTAAAAACATACGCCCAAATTCAAAAACAAAATGCAAATTCAAAAACACGACCTAAATTTAAAAACAGGGTATCCGCGGGTCTTAAAAGCATTGAAAAGGTATGAACTTAATAATGCCCTTTTCAAGGCCTTAAAAGCATTGAATTTCACACAGAAGCATTATTTTTCAACTCTAATGGTCTTAAATTTTATCATTCTATATTTGCTTATATTCTTTTCGGAACATGCTTCGTGTAAGTTTATGTTTTATAATTTACAAACTTGCACCGACTCGCGCAACTTTAAGCGTCTTTGCGACAGACAATTTACGACTGCAGTAAAGCGCATCAGCGGTGCTGGTTGCGATAGAAACGGCTGCGCCTGATCCAAAATTCAGTAAAACAGACGTAACAAATTGAACGGTGATGTCGATTAAACCTGCCTTTGGAACGGAGTGGTCAGCTAACAATTCGGGAAGCAGCACAGGAGGCCAAACCCTAGAAGTATAACGGGCTAAACGGAGAGGTTGACAAGCTGTGTGCAGCAGCAGCTTTCATCAGCGCCTGCGCAAATAGTGCCACAACTTCTCCTGCCATCAACCAAACTGGCTTGTTTTTAACTTTCGCATGGATTCAGAGGCCGGTGTTTTACAAAGAGAAGATGCGAAGGAGTTGGACACGTGGAAATCTGGAGTAAGACATCGCGGGACACGGGGGAGAGTCGGGGTGTGCTGTCATGACAGGTTGAGAGTGATTGCAATGGGAAAGAGTATCGGTGTGAATGTGCGAGAGGCGCTGTCTGTGAGGAAAGTTCTGATCAGAGAGATGAGGGTCGTGTGATCAGGGACGACAGTACTGTACACCTGCGTCTCTCCTGTCACTGTCCACACTTCAGAGCAGCACAGCCTCTGAGCAGCTGAATCTAAATCCCATGACTATGGTTGTACATCCAAATACATAATAAACGTGACATTACGTAGCTACACAAGCATGACACGTCTGTCGTAGTGAGAGCTTTCTCGTCGACAGAAAAGTGTGCTGTTTTATGAACTATAGCGATAATGTGCACGCACTGACAGGCTGGTCATAGACCTGGATCAGGATGAGATCAGTGTGGGAGACTCTGCAGGACACTTCAGACTCTAGAGACAGTCTCTGCTCTTTTGAAACTGCTGCTTCTTTTTAAATGTAGAGTAATGTTAATCTAAGTTTCAGCAAATATTTCCTCCTAACTTTAATTGAATAGTTATTAATGTATAATACGTATTTTGAATCAACAAAGTGTTGAAAAATATATTAAGGTAGAGAAATGTACTGGTTTTTCAAAACCAATATTAATATCATAAGATAGAAATTATTTTTAGCCTAAGATGAAAAACAATATAGAGACTTTCAACATAAATAATAGCACTTTTTTTTTCATTAAACCTAGTGCTGTTACTATAGTTCTGACTAAGCTCAGAGAATTCTCAAATAAAGTTCTTTTTTCTTGTCTTGATACTTGTTTTAACAAATGTGTAATTTGAACATCAGGAGACAGACATACAGTATGTTTTTAAGCATCTGATTTTAGATACTTTAATAATTATAGCTTAATTTTCTTTCTTTTTTTTGCTCACGATTCAGCGATGGTAGCATTAAGTTTTACTGAAATGGTATTAAAAAAGTCTTGAAAAGGTCTTGAATTTCACTTGACCAGAGCTGCAGATACCCTGAAAAAACATGCACCCATATTCAAAAACATGCTGCCAAATTCAAAAACATGCACCCAAATAAAAAAGATAGCATAATGTAGGCTTTAAACTTACATTCCATCTGCAATGTAAATAAATAAATGTCTCCCGTTTAGCGACCCCTATGTGACCTCTGATTCATGTTAAGCAAACCCGTGCTAGGCTAGCTTCGGATCAGGCAGTGGCTGTTGTTTGTTGAGGACAGTGGCCGGTGCACAGCTTCTGGCCAATTAGAGCTAATATGTGGAAAGTGCCGACAGGAGCGCATTTCCATCAGCACCTGTAATTACGACGGAGCAGGTGGAAGTCCCAGAGGAGAGAGGGGCGTGTGTTTGTGACTGTACACCGCAGGATAATAACGTAGTTCATTCACGGTGTTGTATTTGACCTCAATTGTTTTGTTATGAGAAGTTTAGTTGACAAATGTGTTTTTTTTTATAGTGACTTTGAGCTTCTGTTTTGGTTGGTTTCTTGCATAGTTTGATGATTGTGTCCAGTGATTTTTAGTTTTTTTCAGTTCTGTTCTCCAAAAATGTTATTATCAACCAAAATACATGCTGTTAATGCTTTACAGTTGTTAATATGCTGTTATAGTAAGGTATTTAAAATGTTACGTTTTGTATTTCAAGCAATAGAAACAGACAGGGGTGTGGCTTGTCGTATGAGAAATGTCTCTGCTGAGTCACAAGGGAAAAAAACACAGCTTTCTGCTCTTTTAATGTTTTTCATGGTGATTTGAGAGTATTTTAAGCACAGCTAATTCATGTCGAGTCATAGATGAGTCTAAATGGAGACTGGCGATGTGGCATTACCTCAGAAACATTTTGTAGATGTGAAAATACGGCAGGTGAGCATTACGTTAGCATTCAGTTCCCAGCTTCTGTTAGCATTGTTGATGTATTGCAAATTTGCGCAAGTAAGTAATCTTTATTTGTATAGTGCATTTCACAGACATAGTCACAAAGCGCTTCACAGTGAGATGATTTTGAGCTGTTGTGTCAATAATTTCCTCTTCACGCTTTTGAGTTTAAACTTGGCACAGTATTTATCCTTAAGTCTGCATTTGCTGTTGTAGTTATGAACAGTGGATGAGAATCTATAAGAAATGAATAAATATTTTTTAGTTTTCTCTTCACTAGTTCCGGTCTGAAAATACCTGCGGACAGTTCTTTACGGTCCTTTCATTCTCTATAGAGAATTAGCTTAAAACAATTCAATATTTAATTGGCACAAATCGGACAAATTACAATCAGATAATCACACTGAATATGTTTATATAATGTGCAGTTTGCGTCTCAAAGCTAATGGCCCAGGCACACTGCAAGCGACAAAAATGACACCCGAGGTGAGGTGGGAAAACCACAGCCGTGTGACCAAGGGTGGGTGGGCACACCGCCACTTGCAGCACAATTTGTGTTCACCTGTGGCGCGTCATCACGAGCCACCAACCCTATGTTCTTCAATGGGAAAACTGTTCAGACTTAGCTTCTGTGTTTCTGCTCCTCACTCAGGTCTAAAGTGAAAATAATCACACAAATAGGTTTATATTTCCCCTCTAGACAAGCTAATCACAACAAACACAATGGCAAATACACAAATATAACAACAGAAGTCTGATTTCTCTGCATAATCTGTATTCTACCCTTCCATGACATGTTGTTCCTACGAGCACAGCGGTGTGACTGGTTTCATTGACCGCGTGTTTTCTAAACAATAGGCGTGCAACACGTGGCTTTTAAAATGGCTTGCAGTATGTCTCTGGCCTAATGCTAACTTATATCATATTGAATTAATAATTTATTTTATTTATTTATTTAGAAAGGGGCATTGCACATTCATGAAAATATATACTATATGCAGTACATTATGTAAATATGCCAGATTTTAGCCATTGGCTCATTTCCATCTGTAGTCCCTTGACATGTTGATGGTGCATTTAAGCACACAATTTTGTTTTATTTTATTTAGTTGTATTTTATTTAATATGGACAGTGCACATTAATCAACATGTGTTAGTCCAACATGTAAATGTGCCAGAGTTAGCCATACAGGCTAATTTTCTTCTGTAGTCCTATAGCAGTTGATGTAATACAAATACAGACATGTAACAGGCACAACGACACACAGTCCAGACACATGACAAACAATATAAAAATGCTTAAATCACATAACACATAACATATGTAAGTAGACAAAACAATCACTCAAAAGACAATAAAAAATGTTAGTCACAATCTGAAATAACTTTACAAACTGACTAGCTTTTTACAAAAACATCAGCATTTTTTTTAAATCAAATAGTCATTATAATAGGTTACTTTATTTGTTATCATCACGTCAAAAGTCAGCAGTTTATTGCCCTGGTGAAATATTTACCTCACATGTGAATGCCTGAACTCGCTGTCAGTGATCATTTTGTTGAAATTGAGATTTTTAATTAATTTTACCATATCTTTACCATCTCCATAAAGAATGAATACAACAAGAAGGACCTCTGCAGGTATTAGGCAAACCAGAAATAGCTTAGCCACAGCTCTGTGAAAAGAGTCTATTAAGCACCTTTTTACTTTGGCATCACACGTTTGAAGCTTTTAAAAACTTTACATATCTTTATATGCCTTTTTTTCAGTTACGTGCTTCCAACATCAGGAATTGAATTGTGGCTGAAAAGGAAATTAGACAAGTATCAAGCAAATCTTAAAATTCAGAAACAGTGCAGAAGATTTCAGAGATCAGAGGAGGCTATGTGTCCCGTCAATCAAGCCTCAATTCATGATTCTTAGTTGCTATTTAGTCTTTCTTTTCCCTAAAAAATGTTGTAATCTTACTACACAGCTGTGCCTCCCTCCTTGACTCACACCTAAATGACTTTGTTGTCGCACGTGTGTATTTTGCTCCAGCGCTTGAGTCAGCTCGGTACAATAGGTCGTCCATCTGCTGGCCGTGTGGAGGAGGAGGAGGAGGGTGCTGCAGAGGATGTGAGTGCAGACTGTGACCTCTTTCCCCCGAACACACACACACCACACACATTTACTGCTGAAGTGGCACTTTCACCGCGGCTGGCAGACCTTGGCAGTTGCATCAGCGTCGTGTTGACTTAGCGCACAGAGTCAACTTGTTTAGGCCATTAGCTGTTTGAAAGGAGCCCTCTTTAAAGCTGACCTGAGCACAAAGTAAACGTGTTGGGAGTCACGTGGGTACAAAACGTCCAGCCCCGAAACACAAACTGGTCATTCAGCTCGTTAGCATGCTGTGTGCGCTTCAAGGATAAGAAGTAGTGTAGCGGTTAGCAAAATAGTCTGTACGAAAATAACTAGGTCGACTAGAGTTACCCGCTGCTTTATGTGGACGTAAATAAACTGTCTAAACTCCATTAACCTGCTTGATTCCTGCTTACCTACAATATTTCCCAAAAACTAGATCTTTAGCTCAGAGAAAGGTTTTAGTTTTAGATTTTTTTGGGACTCGTGCAAGTTGCCGAAAGTGCAGATCTATAAATTTTTTCAATTAAAAAAAAAATAAAATATGTGTTCTACAATTAAAGAAACAGTTTGGGACTTACTTTTACAACTCAATATATCTGAGGCTTACAAACTCACTTATGAGTCACAATTAATAACCACGATTACTTGATTACACCATTTTTGCAGACGATTATAGCAATAATAATTCGAAATTTAAATTCAATTAATTGCACAGCCTTAGTTGACACAAACTGTAGCTGTAACAGCGCTGTTGTCAGCTAACTATAAGAGTTTATCGCTGTGCAAAAACATAAGTTACGCTGCTAAATAAACATTTGTGAATTAAATTCGACCCTACAACTCTATAAGTTCAGGTAGTGAAAAAACGCAAAGAAATACCGGTTCAGACCTGATCCAAACAGCTAGTTCTCGTTCAGTGGCATACGCAGTAAAGCGAAAAGTGACATCGACTGATAATCTCTCTATCGGAAGTTTCATTCATTCCCGTTCCTGCAAACTGCTTAACTCTGCTGTAACATTGTAAGCTGTTAAACCTCTCTGTCAAGTCATGGTTCTACAATTCACTTCAATTTTACATGATCATGTAACTATGTAAACACTTTGGATGGGAAGGGCTGGATAATATCAACATTTTCATTGAGATCGTTATTCAGATAATATTAAGTAAGTCCAACAACTTTGGGCCGGGCCCAAGTCTTTAGAGAAGAAGGACTGTGGTTAAACTAACTCTAAATATGGCCCAGCAGCAGCGCTAGCTTGTGATGCTAACAGGCTAACATGCTAACTCGGACTTTTGTTAGTAGCCTATTGCATTTCATTAGGATGAGCATATTTTTGTTTCTTTGACACACAGAGATAGAAAAAGACTAAAAAAATAATATTCTGTGGATAATTATGTTTAATGACAATTACATTTGACTTAAAAATAGTTTTCAAAATACAAATACATAAAGGGTACATTAAGTACACATGATTTAATAAAACTATTTATTGTGTAGCTATAACCTTCTGCTTTTTGAGATTTTAGTCTAGTTTACAAAAGCCATTGTTTATAGCCTACTGAGTATTGATTTTAAATTTAGTAAAATAAGAATATCTTTAGTTTACTTCTTTTGTCATTATAATGCATTATTTGGTTTTGGGACTGGTATTGGTATCGGCATGTACCCGAAGTATCAGTATCGTATCGGTTCCAAAAAATGATATCGGAACTCTATACATTTTACAGCTATAAGCTAGCCAAACCAGTTCACACTGACATGCCACCTTTACACCCACATGCAGTGTTTGCTTAGTATGTATGATACATTCATTGTGTACACTGTGGAAAGTGATATTCTTGTTTGTTGTAAGAGTTAGCATGTACTCCCAGTGCAAACAGCAGTAGAGTGTGTGACCTGTGTTCCATGGCCCCCTGTCCCAGCTGTGTGTCCCGGCCTGAGCTCTGTGTGTGTTCCTGTGTGTGTGTGTGCTCAGGGCGAGGAGTATGACCGAGCAGGACCACAGCGCTGAGGACTCGGGCCTAGTCTCCACTCAGGACCTGCAGGAGCCCCCCAAAGAGGAGGACTCGCACCACGGACACTTCAGGCAAGACACACTTACATACGCACACACACAAGTAGAGCTCCGAGGTCCAATCACTGCAGCGTTTGTAACACGTGTGACATTACAAATACCCTCACATCACTTAGAACAAAATTAGAGGATGTTTTTGGTTTTTGGTAAGACTTTTTTTTTTTTTTTGCTATAATCAATATTTTGCTTTTAAAATCTGTAACAAGGCCCAAAAATGTATCTTGGGATCAGAGCACGGATCTGACTCTGGAAAGGCTGGAGGAGGTGGAGGTGAAGTTGGCCCCTATTAAATGCACATCTGCACAAAAGCTATGTCAATTGTTTGTGATGTTTTGTGCTGTAAAAAGTTTTGTTTGTGCTGCTTTGTTTTGTTTTTTTTAATTGAAAGGTGTTGAAAGCGATTTGTAGCTGCTGAATAGGCTGTCCTGGAGTATCTACAGTGCTGCACATTACAGTATCATCTGCGTAGAAATGAAAATTAACATTTGAAGTACCTTGACTGAGGTTATTGATGTATAGGATGAAAAGCAAAGGGCCTAGGACTGATCCCTGTTGCGCTCCCATATGAGTGGTAAGCATTCTTGATGATGGTATGGTCAACTGTATCAAATGCTTTTGTGACGTCAATGAAAAGGGCTGCACCGTCTAGACATTATTATTGTCTAATGGTGAAACTATGTCATTTATTTCTTTTAAAGCTGCAATAGTTGTACTGTGGTGTTTTCAGAAACAAGATTGAAACTCTGACAGAATGTCATGTTCGGAAAGATAGTCCTTGAGCTGAGAGGTGATGAGAGATTCCAAAAGTTTGGCCAAAGCTGACAATTTAGAAAGGTCTGTAATTATTTAGGTTTGATGTGTCTCCTCTTTTAAACAGGAACAACAGATGCCGACTTCCAGATAAGTGGGATTTCATTTGTGACTAGAGTGAGATTAAAAAGGTGAGTCAAAGGGGAAGCAATAAAATCTGCCGCTAGTTTTAAGAACTATGTCTCGAGTTTGTCTGGACCTGGTGATGTTTGGGTGTTGAGAAGTTTGAGGGCTTTATGTACCTCAGCAACAGAGAAAGAGTTATTTACAACATTCAAATTAGAAACAGAGGATTTAAACTACCATGAAGTGAGTCAAACATCAACCCAGATGCCACAAAATGAGAAATTAAGCAGTCGAACATTTCTTTTTTTATCTGTAATTTTCTGTCCATTTGTAAGTATACATGGCGGAAGATTTTTGAGGTAGCAGCCTCTCAGGAAGCTTAATAAATGCTCCAAAACGGCCCAAAATAATGTCAATAATTTGTGCTTTGTTTGTGCTAGCTTCTGCTGTAAAAACTTAATTTGTACTGCTTTAGTTTTTTAAATATTAGCAATTTTATTCTGATTCCCTCATGCCGCTGCTAACAGCTGGCTGGAAATGAAGTCATACATAATGCTGCAAACCAAAAAAAGAAAAAAAAAAAAAAAAAAAAGTATAATATTGAATATTAATATATATATATTATATTATATTTATATATATATATTATATAATATTATATATATAATTATATATACTCAACAAAAATATAAACCACTTTGTTTTTGCTCATTGAATGGACTTAAGATTCAGTTTCAGATACACAATATTACCATTTCTCTCAAACATTGTTCACAAATCTGTCTAAATGTGTGATAGTGAGCACTTCTGCTTTGCTGAGATAATCCATCCCACCTCACAGGTGTGCCACATCAAGATGCTGATCTGACATCATGATTAGTGCACAGGTGTACTTTATACTGCCCACAATAAAAGGCCACCCTGAAATGTGCAGTTTTGTCTCACAGCAAAATGCCACAGATGCCAGCGTGCAATTGGCATGCTGACAGCAGGAATGTCAACCAGATCTGTTGCTCGTGCATTGAATGTTCATTTCTCCACCAAAAGCCGTCTTCAAAGGCGTTTCAGAGAATATGAAAATGTCCCAGTTCTTGCATGGCCAGCATACTCACCGGACATGTCACCCATTGAACATGTTTGGGATGTGCTTGACCGGCGTATACGACAGCGCACCAGTTCCCACTAATATCCAGCAACTTCGCACAGCCATTGAAGAGGAGTGGACCAACATTCCACAGGCCACAATAGACAATCTGATAAACTCTATGCGAAGAAGATGTGTTGCACTGCATGAGGCAAATGGTGGTCACACCAGATACTGACTGGTTCTGAGTCCCCAGACCGCCAATAAAGCAAAAACAAAATGCACATTTCAGGTGGCCTTTTAGAGTGGGCAGTATAAGGTACACCTGTGCACTAATCATGATGTCAGATCAGCATCTTGATGTGGCACACCTGTGAGGTGGGATGGATTATCTCAGCAAAGCAGAAGTGCTCACTATCACACATTTAGACAGATTTGTGAACAATGTTTGAGAGAAATGGTAATATTGTGTATCTGAAATGAACTTAAGATCTTCAAGTGAGCAAAAACAAAAGTGTTGCGTTTATATTTTTGTTGAGTATATATATATATAATATATATATATATATATATATATATATTATATATATATATATATATATATATATACAGTATATATATAATACAGTATATAGATAATATATATATATATATATATATATATATAATATATATAATATATATATACAGTATATATATATATACAGTATATAGTATAAATGTAAACAAAACGGCACTCGCCGATCAACAGCAGAAGCAAAGCGAATGAAAGTTTCCCGAGGAATGAATGAAGGTTTTTATGCTCGGAAAGATGGAGTTTGGGCAAAATAAACTGTGGATTTAGCAGAAACTTTGCTTCAGGTAGGAAACGGCCAAATTGTGATGGTTGAAGATCAAATAAACACATTTTTGGATGATTTTGTATAATTTAAAAGCCTAAATATCCAGAGTTTAGTAATTTTTTGATATGTATGTTGTAGTTTTGCCTCATGCTAGCGACTTTTGTCTGATCTTGGTGTCCGATTTTGTAAAAATCAATTTCCTCCTAAAAATGTGACTTTTTTTCTTCTAATATGTGCATTTTTTGGCTTGTGTGACTCCGAAGCGACTTGGTAGTCCGGAAAATATGGTACTTCGAAATGAAACTACAAACATTTAAAAGTGTTTGGAAAATGTACCTGATCTCAGCTTTAGATTCATATTGGCTAAACTTTGTAGAAACCTCTAAGATTTTGCAGTAAACTTATCGATTAATTGAAAGAAATAACCAACATATAAATTTAGCAGCAACAAAATACATTTCAGTTGCAGCTTGTTCGAATGTAGTGTTTCAGTTGTAGCTGTACAGACAGTGGGTGGTGTTAGAAGGATTGAGCAGAGTGAGCGCACTAATCCAGTAGAATCTATGCAGTATGTGCACATGTACAGTAAATGTTGGCAGACATGATGGTAAATGGTCCTCAAGCCCCATCGCTCACTGCTCTTGTACTGTGAGCCAGAACACAGAGCGTACATCTGAACACACATGCTAGAAGCGTTTAAACCCTTCAGAAACACTGGTAAGCATTTCATACAGAATCAAACTAAAATTCCATGAATAAGGACTGCTTTTTTATTCCCATTTAATATAAAGAAATTGCTTGAGATGCATCAATCTTTTTTAGTTCTGATTCCATGGATCGGCACAGATATTCGATCCTAGTATCTGATCAGTGCATCACTAAAAAGCTGTTCAGAATATAGGCTTTTTTCTTGGAAACTTTGCAAATATTGATCTTTGGATTGCTGATACCTATATCTAAATGACACACAGACTTATCCTGAAGGCCACACCTGTAGACACTATCATTGAGCTGTACAGGAACCTGCTGCAAACCAGTTTTTAAAGACAGTATTATATACAAAATCAACATTAACTTCCGTTATAGTTTCATGAAACCCAGTATTGACTTTAACGCAACTCTTGACGAATAAACAGTCTGTGATAAATAATACATGCCCCAAATGATATTTCAAATATAATTAGGACATTGTTTGATTTATATACATTTATTACAGCCCTTTATACTTAACGCTTACTTAAGTGGTTTTATCTTCATCGGCACGGAAGCAGGGTGGATAGCGCTCGGCCTCACAGCAAGAAGGTCGTGGGTTCGATTCCGCACGGTCCGTTACCTTTCTGTGTGGAGTTTGCATGTTTCTCCCCGTGTCTGGGTGGTTTCCTCCGGGCACTCCGGTTCCCCCACCAACCAATAACATGCATGTTAGGGAACA
The DNA here is from genome assembly GCA_038363315.1 of Mugilogobius chulae. Classification (NCBI taxonomy): domain Eukaryota; kingdom Metazoa; phylum Chordata; class Actinopteri; order Gobiiformes; family Gobiidae; genus Mugilogobius; species Mugilogobius chulae. The sequence continues at coordinate 1,100,946 of CM076403.1, read as the reverse complement.
CTTGGTGTTAGTCGGAGGTTGAATCGCATCTGCTGAGCTCCCCTGGGCAGTTTACTGTCACTGAGTGGGGAGGGAGGGGTTCATCTCACTGTGAAGCGCTTTGTGTCTGTGAAATGCTCTATACAAATAAAGATTACTTACTTACTTACTTCATTCTGCTTTTTTGAGTTTGTCAACCATAAAATTACGACGTAGAGAAGAGATATGTTCATGGGAGCAAGTGTGAGTGAGGAGACGGGCAGCAGAATTTTGAATGTATTGTAGTTTATTGACAGTTTTAGAGGTTAGTCCGGATAGGATGCTGTTACAGTAGTCATAGTCTGGATGAAATGAATGCGTGTATCAGTATTTTAGCAGCGGGAAAGGAGAGTGATGAGTGGAGACACGCTATGTTTTTGAGGTGAAAGAAGGCAGTCCTGGTTACTTGGTTAATTTAGAATGCTGTCATATTACCTGCAGAACCTCTGTACCTATATATTGCCCATCCCTAGTTGTTTTTTTTTTTTCGTGTATCCGCCCAGTTTTGCTTGTAATGGAAACACTTTCAAGGCCGAGTGGTGCCATGTCGAGTAGAGCCAAGCCAAGTAATGGAAAAGGGCATTAGTAGGCCGACTGTAGTAACACAACGCCTGAAAAGCCTTATCTCTCACCGCTGCTGTGGGAATAACGTGAGCCCGAGTGCGCAGCGTGCATAAGACCTGGATTCACAGAGGGAGAGAGAGAGAGACGGGGAGACTTTGGCCCTATCCTCGGCTCAATCTGGGCTGTTTTAATAATCACTCCACGCTTTTCACTGGGGACTGCACTATTTATATCAGCGGGCAGCGGAAGTACACTCTCTCACGCGCTCTCTGAAGCAGCCTCATGGAGAGCTGGGCGATGTATGGATGGACTTTTAGATCGTATCGTGAAGGTTGTTTTTAAGTGGGCAATGCAGAAAGCAATCTTTGAAAGTTTATTTTTTAGTCTTTCATGGGTCATTTTTGTTGGGAAATCTTTTTTATAATGTGTCAAAAAGATGAAACTCACTTCTGTTTGAACATACCAACCAGTCTTATGTTTAATTCCTCTAACTTCGAAAGGACAGTAACCCCTTTTCCAGCTTCACCAAGATGACAGCAGCGCCTTGGTGAGAATCAAACCCAAAACCAGAAGTGAATTAAAGGAGACCTATTGTGTAAAATTGACTTTTCTGAGTGTGTTTTTTTCATCATTAGTTTAGCCAAAGTTGTATTTGGATTGATTAGTTCATATTTGAGTAATCTTGTATTCCTCAGCTGATGTTCCAGAGCTCCAGAAAATCTCTGTCTTCATCTACCACCTATCCCCACTTACTTTTCTGTATTTAATTGCAATTAGCAGAGTCTATCTATCTATTAAACAAAAATTCCATCTTACATTTCCTCACCACCGTCAGAAAGGCAATGGACTGACCATACACAGTACAAGCGGAAATACATTTAAAATAATCTGATTTTAAAAGTGGAATAAACCTCGGAATTCATACATTTTTATTCAGAGTAATTAAAGCTCTCAGGTAAACCCAGCAAGTGTCTCAAGAAAGAGACAAGACCAAGACAACTGAGGGTCGAGGCCGAGACAAGACCAAGACAACTGAGGGTCGAGACCGAGACAAGACCAAGACTTTTAAACGCTGAGACCGAGCCGAGACCACGATCCATCGAGACCAAATCAAAACCATCTTACTGTACTTTTCTACATTTCTCAGTGTCAGCATGATCTTTATGTACAGTCCTTATTACAAACTGTGACTTGATGATCAAACCTCGAATCCAAGACAAGATCAAGTCCGAATGCACATATTTCCAGACAAGACCAAGATTGTAAAAAACTGTCTAGAGATTCAAAATGTGATATATTGCCCACCTCTATCTTCTTCTTCTTCTTCTTTGTTCTAAGATTGCTTCCTCATCGAAAACACAGCTGTGGTTCTGTCTGAGTGTAGTGCCACAGAAGACACTTGCACATGTGTCAGTACAGTGAGTCTGATGACAAATGCTTGTGTTCTTTTTACAGATCACACTAACGTAACACGTGACGCTCCAGCGATGTCCCAGCTGCTCTGTTCTAGTGTAAACACTCACAAACACATCAGCAGGAGAGCAGAGCATCTGTCACCGGCGCTGATCTCTGACACCACACACCTGCTATCCTCCAATAAACTGCCCAGCACGACGAACCCAAAGAAAACATTTGTACTGGTGCAAAGATGAAGAGCATTTCTGTACAATTTAGCAAACTGAACAAATTAGTATGTTTGGAATCAAATAGTCGCAAACCTCCTGTGTCTCTCTGCAAAGGCATTTCTTGACTTTACAAATTACAATAGGTGTTTTCGCACATGAAAATGCCAAGAGCTAAATTCTCACATTCCTTTAGCTCCTGTTTAGTCAGAAGAACAATCCTGTCCCCATGTCTGGGTTCACATTTGTGCATGAAGCTTAGATAAGCTTGACAGAAATTTCTCCTGGTTTACTCTATTCACAGCAGCAGCGACCTTACAAACACATTTGTCCAAACTGGATCAAGAGCGATGTTTTGTGGGCTAAATGTTACCGGTGTACAGAGTTAAGGCTGATTTAACGCTGGATGTACACAGACTGCGAGTTCGGTGCGGGTCGGGACTCGCGCGGGTCCCGTAGAACTTAGAAAGTGCTTAAAACCAATGCGCCCATGTACACGGACCTCCGAGGCGTGCGGATGCGAGTGCGGGAGCCGCGCGGGTCAGCGGAAAGAATCCACATGAAGTCTATTTTTCCCGGATACCGCAGCGGTCTGGTGCGGCTTTCAATTCATTATACGAGCGTTCTCGCGGGAATCTACGTGAATCCACGTGGTTTCAGACGAAACCGGACCGCAGTTGACAGCATCTGGTGTACACAGCACTTTGCAAGAAACCCGCACGTGTCCCAAACCGAACCCGCCTCGCAGTCTGTATAAATTCAGCGTAAGCTTCCCCGTTGGGTGAAGTCCTGGCAAGGGCTACCATTAGAGCTTCTCTTCTGAGTTAATCGGGTTCCAGGTGCGTCTAGTCAGTTGCACCAATCACAACGAGATCACAGAGCAGCTGTGCGTTTTGACACCAGGTGACTTTTGCACGTATTAGCACGAAAACAGCACGAACACGGCGCAACTGGTGTTGCAAGCTTTCTGATTGGCTACCAGAAGCCCTGGAGAAAAAACAAGAGACAGAAGATCCAATGGCAGCCCTTGCCAGGGCTTCAACCAACGGAGAAGCTTAAATCAGCCTTTAGCCCTGCCTGCTAATGGATAAAAACGCTACAAAAGGCAAATAAAGTCTCATATATCAAATTTTGGAGAATATTGTGATTGTTATATTAAAGATATGCAGAAACAGGGCCGCTGCTAGCCATTTTGGTGCCCTATGCAAGATTTCAAAAAGGTGCCCCCCCCTCCAAAAATAAAATAAAATAAAAAAAATTCCAGCCTCAAACCGATCCCTCAAACGCTCTGTATCTATTTATTTAAGAGACAGGGTCTGAAAGTCCCCCTACATTTTTGTTTTGTTTTATTTATTTATTTATTTTTACTTTTTTAATTATTATTACATAATAGATGCGTTTGTTTTTTATCTGGGATGTTTAGAATAGTAAATCCATTAATTTCAAATTTTTGCCAGATTGCTTTCCAGTGGGCCCCAGACCTCTTTGCCCCTCCCTAAACTGCCCTCTGCTCCGCCACTGCTCCCTCTCCTGCGCTCACTGAACACAGCCCAGCGTAAAGCTGCATCCTCGCGCAAAAGTTTGAGGAAATACAATCATCTGTAACTTAGACAAATAGACTAGATTCATGGTTTGTGTTTCCCTCTGAAAGAATCTGAACATAAATGTAGAAAAATCCGCCGTATTTCGCCGCGGTTATTTGCGTGTTCAAATCTGCAGCCGTCTTAATTCATCTGCTGTTTCTCCTCTTAACTGACACAATATTTGTCCTATTGACGCGAAATAAAGATTGGCCAAGAGCTTATGAGTTGTAGAACATGTGTCTGTTTTCGAAACGGTTTCCAGAGTTTTTACTTTTGCGCTGTGTGTTAGGAATCATCAGGCACCTGCGTCTAGACCAAACTTGTCTGTCACTCATGAGTTCAGCAGTGGGACGGCACAGCTCGGCTTGGTGCCCCAGAGCAGGTGATGCCCTACGCGCTCTGCGTGATGTGCGTATTGGAGCGGCGGCGCTGTGCAGAAATTATTTATCGAGAATATCGTGTAATAAAAGTGTTACAAAAGCGTATCATTTGTTGTAGACTTTTGAATAGATAAGGCAAGTTCATAAGCAGAAGTATTTATTTAAAAGTTCAAAAGTGGTTGAAATAAGTAGTATTCATCATAATTTGAGAATATTTTGAATTATTTCGCCAATCTTTTGATGATTTGCCAATAAGCTCTGTGCAGTTGACTTGTTTTCGTTCAAACACTACATCCTGTACATACAAGCATTTCTTCTTCAATTCATTTCTGAGGTTTTCACTCCATCAGTTTAAAACAAATAAATCCTCTTTAGATCAGACAGTTGTGGTGAATGTTACAGAAAACATGTTAAAGACTTTACATATCAGAGGAATATTTCACCAGAGACACTTGTGTGTTTAAAAAGAGACGTGATTGTGTCTAAATGCTAACGCTGACAGGAAGTGGTCGTATGAACAGAAGTTAACTATTTAAACGTACACAAGCCAACTGATGTTCCGTGCACAGAGCTAATTGAACAAGTCAAATCAATTCCAATTTATTTTTGTATAGCCCAAAATCACAACAATATTCGTCACTGAGGACTTCACACAGGGTCGACCCTGGGCATAGATGAATTAGGCTGTTGCCTAGGGCGCCATCTGGTCCCTAGGCAACCACTGGCTATTAATAAGCTATTAGCAATAAGTTATAAAAATGACTAGAGAGAGTGTGGGCCTGTTGCTGTGGCGGCTGCGGCAGCCATGTTGCGAGGGGAGAGGCAGCAGAATTCTAATTGAAAACAATGTAAAAACAAGTTCAGATAATTCATAGATGAAGGCGATAATTGAACATATAATTATATATTTATAGTCCAAATAACACAGAGGACTGGTTTCTGTCTGTGTCTGGTCATTTTTCCTCTGAATTAAGAATATTAATATTGAGCCTAAAAACACTGTACTGGGCAGAATTTAATTATTTTTGTGTTTCATTACATTATATTAGCACAATCATTTATCATTATTGTGCTGGCTTCACTGCTGTTACTATAAAAGAAGATTTTAATAGCTAAAAATAAAAAGTAGTTTTTTCTTAATTTTTTCACATTAGTTTGGTTGAACAAAAGCATAAATAAATGTACAAATACGTACGTTAAGTTAAATGATCAAAGTATTTAAGTAAAAAAGTCACTTCAAAGTTCAGCTTAACATTAGTTTGTATGAGAACTTGAGTAAAGTCTTCCCACACAAGATGGCTACTGGAACTGGAAATTTGTTGCTATAGGTTACCATGGCTACGCTCTCTCTAGTCATTATTATACCTCATTGGCTATTAGGAGGACACACATTTCTTGACTTATGACCCCAACTCATAGAACTGCAGATTTAATCATGCAAACTACTGTGGTGGTCAAAGTGAGGCTTTTTGTCCTGACCAAAATTCTGTCTTTAGTATTTCTTTTCACAAAATCCATTGTGAGGATGAAGCTGATGTGTTGAAGGCAAGGTAATGTTTGACTCTTCATAAGGCAAGGCAAGGCAAGTTTATTGTATAGCACAATTCATACACAAAGCAATTCACAGTGCTTTACAAGGCAGGAAAATGCATCAACAATAATTAAATAATCAGCATAAAATTTACTTTAAAAAGAAGTAAAGAAATAAAAAGTGCAGACAAAGTATTTCAGTCATATGCACAGATAAAAAGACATGTTTTCAGCCTAGATTTAAACATTGTCACAGTGGAGGCCTGTCTTACATCATCTGGAAGACTGTTCCAGATCTTAGCTGCATAAAACTGAAACGCTGATTCTCCATGTTTAGTCCTGACTCTGGGCACCAGCAGGAGGCCGGTCCCTGAGGTCCTCAGAGTCCGAGATGGTTCATAATGCACTAACATGTCAGAGATGTACTTTGGTGCTAGTCCATGGAGAGACTTAAACACAAGCAGAGCTGTTTTAAAGTCTATTCTCTGAGCCACTGGAAGCCAGTGCAAAGACCTAAGCACAGGACTAATGTGATGGTACTTCCTGGTTCTGGTCAGGACTCGAGCAGCAGCGTTCTGGATGTACTGCAGCTGTTTTACAGCCTGTTTGGATAGGCCGGTGAGCAGGCCGTTACAATAGTCTAACCTACTGGAGACAAATTCATGGATAAGCCTCTCCAGGTCAGGCTTTGACACTATACTTTTGATTTTGGCAATGTTTTTTTAGATGGTAAAAAGCTGCTGATGTTATTGACTTAATGTGGCTGTTAAAGTTCAAGTCTGAGTCCATTATTACCCCCAGATTTCTAACTTGACTTGAAGGTTTCAAACATTACCTTGCCTTCAACACTAATAGAATAAAGGCCTATATACACATAATTATAATCAGAAAAAAGAGTAATAAAATAACGTAGTGTTTCAAATGAAATCTTGTCTACAGCGCCAAAAGGGCTGAATATCGTCCAAATATTGTTAGCGAGATACCAACAAAATGATCGAGATATACATGTTTTTTACTATCACACAGTCCTGGTAGTCATGCATGTGTCCTGCCGCTGTGTCTCCTCCTGAGGCCGTGCTGGGTGTAGCTGTAGAGGTCATGTTTTTAGAGTTCAGATGAAACACTCGGGCCGATAATTTATCCTGTGTCGTGGTTGTTGTTACGATGTTGTGTGTTTTAGTTTTCACCTGGAGCCACCTCACTCAGCTTCACTTGCACTCCCTCTGATCAGGGCGTGTCGTGGTTTTATCAGTTTTAGCTAACTTGGAAAAGACTATTCATACTTTTATTAGCTCTTGAATAGATTACTGTAACGCACTTTATGTGGGCGTTTCCCAGTCTGCACTGAGTCGCCTTTAACTTGTTTTTAAACTCTTTCAATGCCAGCTCTATTCTCGCTTTGACCCTCCTTCTCTGTCAGGCCTTTTTGCTGTTTTTAAAATATTCATTTCAATTGCAGATTCTATAGATTCAGCCTCTTTCATGGAGCAGAGATTATATTTAACCCTTCAAACATGAAGAAATCCAGTAGTTTGACTTCCTCTGACACTTTTCACTCGCTCACAGAAGAGGAAGTTTCTAGACTCGCTGCATGTATCGTTCTCCTCAGAGTCCTAGTCCAGTAGGATCGTCTTTTCTTCATTTTAAAGATCAAATATCTGCTCTAAACTTACTCAACTGTGTTTTTAGTCCAACATGTTTTGCCTGTAATCCACTTGAAAAGAAAGCCGACCCGAATCAGCTGATTACGTAAATTCATCCAAAGAGCACATGTATTTCTAGGTGACCTTCTCTGGATCCTTGTGCTCATCTATTTTCCCCCTCTGCTGGTAAATCTGTGAAACTGCATCATGTATTTGACTGTAGACAAAGTCAGCAGGTGCATCCGAGAGCCCCACATCATCGCAGACAATAACTTGCCTGACCAGCCAGTCCCTACACACTTTGACAGACACTTTACAAACCGTGAGGGTCTGGGAGCGGAGCGCCAACGATCAATTTCGTGGGCAACTTTCCGAGCGCTGAGTCAATCATTCACAGAAAACTAGGAAATTCCACCAAAACAGCAATATGATGTTTTCATAAACATGTAGCGTGAGGATTTGTTCAGTATGAAGCCCCTCAACACAGTTTGCTGCTCAGATTTTAAGGAATTGATACGTTCATTGTTCAAAATCAAAGCACAAGCCGAATCAGCCACGTTCTCCATCTTGAATGTTTTGAAATGGGGCTTGCAAGCAACGTCCGACTTTTTAGTGTCACGTGTCAGAATCGCCGTGCTTGATTGGATCGTCCTAACATTGGACGGGGAAATTATTGACCGAGGCTCCGGTTTCAGACCCTACTGCTTTTAAACAGAATGCAACAGAATGTAGGAGGGAAAGACTGGTCAGGCAAGACAATAACAAGTCTATTACGGAAATTGGTATGGTTGATCACGCAATGACAGATATTTTCGTCATCAGCAGGGAAAGAGTTAACTAACTACACACCCACATGTGAGCACATCACCCCAGTGCTTTTTGAACTTCATTGACTTTCAGTTTCTCTTAGAATTGATTTTAAAATTGTAATTTTTGTTTTTATGGGCTTAACGATTGATTGAACTTTGACTGAACTTTTGAATGTTCGAAACCCAAGTCGGGCATTAAGGTCAACAAACCAGCTCCTGCTTGAGGTTCCCAGAACCAGGCTGAAACACTGGGGTGACTGGGCTTTCTCTGTACCTGGTCCCAGACTCTGCACAAACTCCCCCGATATTCGCACCATCACCACAGACACTGACCTTTTTAAATCAAGGCTCAAAACACATTTGATCAAGATGGTCTTAAACATTCAGTAGTGTAGTAACATGACTATTTTATATCTCTTATTTACTTATTTTCTACATTGGTTTTATATTGTACACGGAGTTTGCATTTTATTGTGTTTTATTAAGATGCACCTATATGAAGAACTTATAAAGGTTGATTGCTTGATTGATTGATTGATTGATTGATTGATTCAGTAGAGCTGAAAAGTGCTATATGTGACATCAGCATTGATTTGTCCTCTCAAAACTGCTAATTACAAACACCTACTGTCAAATCAATTCCACTGCTGCTTTTCACCCTTACCCCCTTCTTTTATATTCTTTTAATACTTTTTCAGAAGAAATTTTGGTTGAAACATGTGTGAGGACTTTAGACTATTAGCTTCACTTTAGGAAGACTATGAACATCCTTAACATATTAGCTCAATAATACGGTTCACAAAGAACAGTATAAAATGATTATGTTCCACACAGAGAAGACGCCATATTGTTCTCTGCTGTAACTCATTACCTTTACAAAGTGCCACGTCGGCGGTTTGCCATCTTCCCAGTTACACTATTTTTGTGAGTTATTCGAGGACAGCAGAGTTTTTTTCCAAGCAGACCAGACTCCTCAGCTGCAGTTTTCTCGAGTATGCATGATGCCACCTTGTCGTGCGCTGCAGGAGACACACAAGGGCAATGCTAATGCCGATCCCACACTGCCTCAGGTGCCAATTACATTATACTGTTTAAATGTCACTGGGGTCGTTCTCAGGGGGGGCGGAGCTGCGCAAAAACTGAAACAAGTCGAAGTTATGCAACCAAATGGTGTTGGTGTGAAAAGAGAATTTAAACAAAGATTGTGTTTTAGGCAGAGCTGCACGATTTGTGGAAAAAACATCTCTTTGCGATGTTTCTGACCAGCATTCTATTTGTGATTCTAAATGAAATACTGATATTTGAAATGAAGCCTTCTTCTGAGGCCGATGTATTCAATACAATCTTATTGAAGTTAGTATTTATACTGCAACATGTTAATGTCCTGAGCACAATTCTTGCCCTTTTTTTCTTGTCTGTTATACTGCCCCTCTGTTTGATGGTTTTCACTGTGTCAAATAGAGACGCCATATAATAGACATAACTTATTATTTTTCTGGCGTCTTATAGACCCATTTACTGTCAGTAAACAAAGATGGCTGTGCGCACAAACTGGTGCCCAAAGTCTTTATTTCCCGCGACACAGTTATGTTGCTACCTGGTTAGCATACCTCTTCCCAAATAATTAAACTTAACCAAATTAACTTAACTTAAGCCTAACACTAACCTTACCTTACCCAAATCCCTGAAATAAATATTTTGAAAAACAAACTTTTGCTTGCATAGCCACTAGGGATGGGACGAGATCTCGTGCCGCGAGATCTCGTGAGATCAAACTGTCACGATACTGTGCGCACACGTACTGAACTGTCTCGTGAGATTTTTCCATGGTCGTGAAATTAAGTTTTGTAACTTTGAGCAGCTGTAGTAAATATTCTCCTCCACACACAGACTTGTAGCGGACTTATTCTGACAGAAAACAGTCTAAACTCCGTCTCAGTGTTTATTTCGTAAAGATAGGACCAATATTTACAGAGATAATTAGTCCTAAACATTGTAAAAGTTAGCGTGAAAAAATATATAATCGTCAAATAAACGCGCGGACATAGCGGGAAAAGCGCAGTGTTTTTCACACTTAAACATAGTTTAAAATAGATCCACACAGAGATATTTTGTCCTATATCATCAATAACTGTAAAAAGTACGAAAGTCTCCTGGTCCCTGTCAGCAGCATGGAAGAAGCAGCGGCAGCGCTGTGAAGGAAAGGGGAAGGGGGCGGAGTCTGAGCTACACATGGGGGAGCGGATCAATTTCAGTCAAAACTCATATCGTTGAAATAATAAAAATCCAAGGTGATACACATAATGAAAGCTAAAGCTAATCTAAAAGAATATAAACTAGCAATAATAAATATTACGAATTATTATTATTTTTTATTTGCCTTGTATAATTCTAAATTGAAAAAAATTAATGCAAATTATTTAAAAATCTTGTCTCGTCTCGATCTCGTGGACCCAATCTCGTGGCTCGTCTCGTCTCGTGAAAATTCTGTCTCGTCCCATCCCTAATAGCCACCAATGTCAAGTAATAGTGTTTGGCATAACTGGGTAGGAGAAAAAAATCAGGCGAGTAGTGCTGCAGTTCCATGCTTTTCAAGCTACGCAGGTGCATCGGTAAAAGATCGCTCAACTCAATTTAAACGAATGGCAAGTTAGCTACTGAATATTAGCATGACGCTGATGAGTGTCCTGATATACAGTGGAAAAGCACAGGAGGTGAGTTCCCACGACATTGCTAAATATTTTTGTGTAATTTGTGGTAATTATTATCATCAAAGTGGAGAACTACAGACTCACAGCAAACTGCACCTGTGTGGTATACATTTAGGCTGATTTCTACAGAAGCTTATGTCATGAAAGACTCCGGGCTTCTATTTCCTTGACCCTGGAGCGATGTATTTGTTACTGATCCCCCATTCGTACCTGTAGCCTCTATCTCAACTTAACAAAGCTAAACAGGGTGTTCTGGGCGGAATAAGATGAATAAAAAGTGATTAATTTCCGTAGTAACCCGGATGTAACCTCTCAAACCATCAGTTTTTTGTTTGTTCTTTTCCATAGGCCTCATGTCAGAAGCTTCTGCTGTGCTTATCTCTCTTTAGCTATAAAGATTGGTGATAAACACTCTCTCTGTGTGACTCATGGCTTGAGTGGAACGTGAGCAGGTGTTCACACATATTGTTCCGTTCACACTTGTGCGGTGTCTGCCAGATCTTAGCACCAAACACATCTCACACATGCTCCCACTCACATATAAGCCCTGCGAAATGACAGAAGGTAAGAACATCTACTTATGCATGAACTCTATTTGTGCATTTTTTACATATTACTGAGAAAACAATAGCTGCATAAACACGTGTTCCTAGTATTCCATAAGAACAACCACGTTACAACAATCTCCCTGCTGTTGCGTGGACATTAGCATTAGCGTACAGTGCTGTCACATCTGTTCCCTCCTTCCTCCTCTATAATACTATCATGTCAGCTCCCGTTGTCACCGTGAAAAGAACAGCAGTGATAATCTGGAAGCGTGGTCTGTACTAAAGGCTGATGCACAAAGCGGTCATTAGCTTGTCATGTGGGAGTCGCGGAGCTGCTATTTGTCAGGCCTGACTTCTGCAGATGTAACTCAGCAAACGTTATTATCATGGATGTTGACTTAGTCTGATCCAGAGGGACACTGTAAGGCAGTAGCTTGAATTAGAATTCTACTGATATGAGCTGATGCTGATGTGGATTTTTTTTTTTATTTCAACCTATGACCGATAGGAATAGACAATTTTCAAGATTGATTAATTGTAGCAAATAAAAATGTGATCGGATAGCACAGCTAGTAATGTGCAAATGATACCTCATGGATCACACTGGGTGGATATGAAAACCTGTATGTATTGGTATCATTTATCACTTGGTATCTATTAAATCATCTGGATGCAGAAAAATCCCTCGACTGGTTGGAAAGTGTTTTTTCCCTAGAGCGCAATGCAAACACAAACATTTTGTATTAAGCACAAAGAACATCTACAGCTTTAAAGTTGGGATAGGTCAACTTTGCGCTTTGAACAAAAATGGAAATGGCAAATGCAGACATGGTGAATAAATGAGATCTGTCGGAGTTGAATAATAAGGATTTTTTAGTTTTAATCAGGAGCTGAATGCTGCTCTTGATTGGCTGTGCTTGGGTGGGTAGCTCCAGTTTCACTTTGTTTGTAAAAAGAGGGTTTTAAGCCAAAATTGCAACAAAAAATGATGTCAATATAACCAGGTGTCAGAACGGTCAGAACATCCCACTCTTCTCCCAAAGACTCATGTTCCATAACCTGTAGAGCACCTAGCAAAAGGCTAAAGCTAACAACCTCAACGGCAACAAACGTCAGTGAGCGAAAGCCATTGACGCATAGCAGTGCCATCTTTGATATGTGTATGGGCTCCATCTAGTGGTTTAAAAATATACTGCAGCCTGAGCCTATTACAAAAGAACCCATAGGCCTAAATTGCAAGTTTGCACAACTAAATGCAAGGTATTTTTTTTCACATGTGAACAATTGAGTGTTCTGTAACTTATACTGTATGTTAATGACAGTGAAAAGATTAATATGCTCTAGCCTCTGGTAGCTTTGNAGAACAAAATTAGAGGATGTTTTTGGTTTTTGGTAAGACTTTTTTTTTTTTTTTGCTATAATCAATATTTTGCTTTTAAAATCTGTAACAAGGCCCAAAAATGTATCTTGGGGTCAGAGCACGGATCTGACTCTGGAAAGGCTGGAGGAGGTGGAGGTGAAGTTGGCCCCTAAATTAAATGCACATCTGCACAAAAGCTATGTCAATTGTTTGTGATGTTTTGTGCTGTAAAAAGTTTTGTTTGTGCTGCTTTGTTTTGTTTTGTTTTAATTGAAAGGTGTTGAAAGCGATTTGTAGCTGCTGAATAGGCTGTCCTGGAGTATCTACAGTGCTGCACATTACAGTATCATCTGCGTAGAAATGAAAATGAACATTTGAAGTACCTTGACTGAGGTTATTGATGTATAGGATGAAAAGCAAAGGGCCTAGGACTGATCCCTGTTGCGCTCCCATATGAGTGGTAAGCATTCTTGATGATGGTATGGTCAACTGTATCAAATGCTTTTGTGACGTCAATGAAAAGGGCTGCACCGTCTAGACATTATTATTGTCTAATGGTGAAACTATGTCATTTATTTCTTTTAAAGCTGCAATAGTTGTACTGTGGTGTTTTCAGAAACAAGATTGAAACTCTGACAGAATGTCATGTTCGGAAAGATAGTCCTTGAGCTGAGAGGTGATGAGAGATTCCAAAAGTTTGGCCAAAGCTGACAATTTAGAAAGGTCTGTAATTATTTAGGTTTGATGTGTTCCCTCTTTTAAACAGGAACAACAGATGCCGACTTCCAGATAAGTGGGATTTCATTTGTGACTAGAGTGAGATTAAAAAGGTGAGTCAAAGGGAAGCAATAAAATCTGCCGCTAGTTTAAGAAGTATGTCTCGAGTTTGTCTGGACCTGGTGATGTTTGGGTGTTGAGAAGTTTGAGGCTTTATGTACCTCAGCAACAGAGAGAAAGAGTTATTTACAACATTCAAATTAGAAACAGAGGGATTTAAACTACCATGAAGTGAGTCAAACATCAACCCAGATGCCACAAAATGAGAAATTAAGCAGTCGAACATTTCTTTTTTTATCTGTAATTTTCTGTCCATTTGTAATATACATGGCGGAAGATTTTGAGGTAGCAGCCTCTCAGGAAGCTTAATAAATGCTCCAAAACGGCCCAAAATAATGTCAATAATTTGTGCTTTGTTTGTGCTAGCTTCTGCTGTAAAAACTTACATTGTACTGCTTTAGTTTTTTAAATATTAGCAATTTTATTCTGATTCCCTCATGCCGCTGCTAACAGCTGGCTGGAAATGAAGTCATACATAATGCTGCAAACCAAAAAAAAAAAAAAAAAAAAAAAAAAAAAGTATTAATATTGAAATATATATATATATATATATATATATATATATATATAATATATATATATATAATATATATATTATATATATATATATATATATATATATACTCAACAAAAATATAAACGCAACACTTTTTTTTATGCTCCCATTTTTCATGAGATGGACTTGAAGATCTAAAGTTCATTCCAGATACACAATATTACCATTTCTCTCAAACATTGTTCACAAATCTGTCTAAATGTGTGATAGTGAGCACTTCTGCTTTGCTGAGATAATCCATCCCACCTCACAGGTGTGCCACATCAAGATGCTGATCTGACATCATGATTAGTGCACAGGTGTACTTTATACTGCCCACAATAAAAGGCCACCCTGAAATGTGCAGTTTTGTCTCACAGCAAAATGCCACAGATGCCAGCGTGCAATTGGCATGCTGACAGCAGGAATGTCAACCAGATCTGTTGCTCGTGCATTGAATGTTAATTTCTCCACCATAAGCCGTCTTCAAAAGGCGTTTCAGAGAAATATGAAAATGTCCCAGTTCTTGCATGGCCAGCATACTCACCGGACATGTCACCCATTGAACATGTTTGGGATGTGCTTGACCGGCGTATACGACAGCGCACCAGTTCCCACTAATATCCAGCAACTTCGCACAGCCATTGAAGAGGAGTGGACCAACATTCCACAGGCCACAATAGACAATCTGATAAACTCTATGCGAAGAAGATGTGTTGCACTGCATGAGGCAAATGGTGGTCACACCAGATACTGACTGGTTCTGAGTCCCAGACCCCAATAAAGCAAAAACAAAATGCACATTTCAGGGTGGCCTTTTATTGTGGGCAGTATAAGGTACACCCTGTGCACTAATCATGATGTCAGATCAGCAATCTTGATGTGGCACACTGTGAGGTGGGATGGATTATCTCAGCAAAGCAGAAGTGCTCACTATCACACATTTAGACAGATTTGTGAACAATGTTTGAGAGAAATGGTAATATTGTGTATCTGAAATGAACTTTAGATCTTCAAGTGAGCAAAAACAAAAGTGTTGCGTTTATATTTTGTTGAGTATATATATATATATATATATATATATATATAATATATATATATATATATATATATATACAGTATATAGTATAATGTAAACAAAACGGCACTCGCCGATCAACAGCAGAAGCAAAGCAATGAAAGTTTCCCGAGGAATGAATGAAGGTTTTTATGCTCGGAAAGATGGAGTTTGGGCAAAATAAACTGTGGATTTAGCAGAAACTTTGCTTCAGGTAAGAAACGGCCAAATTGTGATGGTTGAAGATCAAATAAACACATTTTTGGATGATTTTGTATAATTTAAAAGCCTAAATATCCAGAGTTTAGTAATTTTTTGATATGTATGTTGTAGTTTTGCCTCATGCTAGCGACTTTTGTCTGATCTTGGTGTCCGATTTTGGTAAAAATCAATTTCCTCCTAAAAATGTGACTTTTTTTTCTTCTAATATGTGCATTTTTTGGCTTGTGTGACTCCGAAGCGACTTGGTAGTCCGGAAAATATGGTACTTCGAAATGAAACTACAAACATCAATCAATCAATCAATCATTTTTTTTATTTCAAGCTTGTTTGTCAGGATAATTTGCATAATTTTTTATATTACATTAATCAGTTTTACAGTTAACACAATCTGTTAAATAATGTATACATTTCTTAATCAATACAACTGACAGTCAATAAGCTCGAAAAGGAGTGGGAAGAAGTTAAAAAACTTATTTAATCCCACCCCCATTGCTACATAATACTTATGTGGTTGCACAAAACATTATCATGATTGACACACATTTGCTGTATACGTTTTTGAATGTGAACAATACTTATATACATAATTAGATAACATGATCTAACCGTATTAAGTACATTGTGCATATTAAATCAGTGATAACGATACAATCAACAACAACTTTAGTCCTTTAATCAAAGCAGTTCTGCATGAATTCAACCTCATTCTTTTGTCGTATATTGAGACAAAATAATTTCTTTGTATTTAGCATTAAACTGGTAAATTGTTGAACATTTTTTAAGTTGTGACTCTAAGCTATTCCATAGACGAACACCGCAAACAGATACACACATACTTTTTCTTGTGGTTCGTACAGCTTGTGTTTTAAATTTGCCATATTCTCTTAAAAAGTAGCAGCTCTTACTTTCTTTAAAAAATCCTGAATATTTACTGGTAATGCCTTTTTACTAGCTTTGTACATCAACTGAGCAGTATAAAATTTGACTAAATCGGGTAATTTTAATAGTCTTGATTGCAAAAATAGTGGATTGGTGTGATCTAGATATTCAGCTTTATGAATAATTCTAATTGCACGCTTCTGAAGTATAAACAGTGGCTGTAGTGAACTTGTGTAATTGTTACCCCAAACTTCTATTACATAAGTTAAATAAGGAAAAACAAGACTAAAATACAGCAGTCGAAGAGCATTAATATGCAAAACCCACTTAGCATTATTGATTATTGAAATATTTTTTGATAATTTCTTTTGTATGTATGCAATGTGAGTTTTCCAGGTTAGTTTTTTATCAATAATAATTCCCAAAAACTTAATTTCGGACACTTTCTCAATTATTACATTATCAATTTAACACAAACTTTAGGGTTTTCTTTATAGTTACCAAACATCATTACTTTGGTTTTTTCAAGATTTAAGATAATTTATTTATATTTAACCACATTTTCAGCTTGTTTAGTTCAATATTTACACAGTTTAACACTTTGTCATAACTTTCATCTGAATAAAAAATATTTGTATCATCTGCAAAAAGTATAAGTTTCAATATCTGTGACACATTAAATATATCATTTATATATATGTTAAATAATTTAGGTCCCAATATTGAACCCTGGGGTAGACCACAAGTCATCCTCATACATTCAGATTTATACTTGCCCATCTTTACAAACTGATGTCTCTCTGTTAAATAACTTTTCATCCACTTCCATGCCAATCCACGAATGCCATATCGTTCTAGTTTTTTTAGCAAAATTGAATGATCAATAGTATCAAATGCTTTTTTCAAATCGATAAACACACCAATGCTATATTTTTTGTTATCTAACGAATTCGTAATCTCTTCAACAGCATCGATAATTGCCATTGATGTGGATCTTCCTGATCTAAAGCCATACTGACCCTCATTTAGTATACTGTGTTTTTCTATGAAATGTTCAAGTCTATTATTAAAGAGTTTTTCTAATATTTTTGAGAACTGTGGAAGGAGAGAGACCGGTCTATAGTTTGTGAAGATGTGCTTATTCCCAGATTTAAATAATGGTATAACTTTTGCAGTTTTCATGTTGTTTGGAAATGTTCCAGTCTGGAGTGAAATATTACATATAAAGGTTAGCGGTTTTAAAATGGAATCTATTACTTGTTTAATCAATCTCATGTCAATGTCAAAACAGTCAGTAGAGAATTTATTTTTAAACTTACTAACAATTGTTTTAATTTCAAACTCATTTACTCCAGAAAGGAAGATTGTGTTAGGATTCCTTTCTATCACAGTTTCATCCAAGTAATTATTACATTTTGGGATTTTTGCTGCCAAAGCAGGTCCAACATTTACAAAAAAATCATTTAGCTTGTTTACAACGCTACTCATGTCATATTTTTTGTCATTCCCATCAATAAAATATTCAGGGTAATTATTTGTCTTTTTAATATTATCTTTCAGGAGACCATTTAGTATATTCCATATTTCTTTTATATTGTTTTTATTTTTGATTAACATTTGTTCATAGTATAATTTCTTGCTATTTCTTAATATACTTGTTAGTTTATTTTTGTAAACTTTATATTTGTTTTCAGAATCCTTAGTCTGCAATTTCATAAATTGTCTATATAAGTAATTTTTCTTTTTACAAGCATTCTGAAGACCAGTTGTTATCCAGGGACATTTTATCTTTTTATTTCTTTTTGTATATTGTTGTACTGGGCAATGTTTGTTATAAAGAGTGCAAAAAATTTCCAAAAAATTGTCATATGCCCTATTTACATTATTGTCATTGAGTACACTGCTCCAGTCTTGCTCAAATAGCTCTTGTTTCAGTGCATTAATAGTCCTTTCTGTTATTAATCTTTTATAAATAGGTGTGTGGTCCTCTTTATTATTCATATACCAGTCCTCATAAATTGTAAAAACTGGTAAGTGATCTGTTATATCACATATCAATAATCCGCTTATAACGTTTTGATCAATCTTGTTTGTGAAAATATTATCAATAAGAGTTGCGCTATGAGAAGTGATCCTACTTGGTCTAATGATTGTGGGGAACAAGCTCATACTGTACATTCTATTCACAAAGTCATCAGTTATCCTATGTTTATTAGGATTCATCAGATCAATATTGTAATCTCCACAAATAAATAATATTTTGTTTGTAAGTGCAAAAATTTTTTCCATCCACTTCACAAATAATTCAATATTCGATCCACATTTAAAAGTGTTTGGAAAATGTAACTGATCTCAGCTTTAGATTCATATTGGTTAAACTTTGTAGAAACCTCTAAGAGTTTGCAGTAAACTTATCGATTAATAGAAAGAAATAACCAACATATAAATTTAGCAGCAACAAAATACATTTCAGTTGCAGCTTGTTCGAATGTAGTGTTTCAGTTGTAGCCGTACAGACAGTGGGTGGTGTTAGAAAGATTGAGCAGAGTGAGCGCACTAATCCTGCAGAATCTATGCAGTATGTGCACATGTACAGTAAATGTTGGCAGACATGATGGTAAATGGTCCTCAAAGCCCCATCGCTCACTGCTCTTGTACTGTGAGCCAGAACACAGAGCGTACATCTGAACACACATGCTTGAAGCGTTTAAACCCTTCAGAAACACTGGTAAGCATTTCATACAGAATCAAACTAAAATTCCATGAATAAGGACTGCTTTTTTATTCCCATTTAATATAAAGAAATTGCTTGAGATGCATCAATCTTTTTTAGTTCTGATAACTGTTTGAATACTTTGAAACTCAGTTAAGGGTTGGGTAGCTGGTTTTCACACCACAAAACCTGAAGCAAGGTCCAACTAGTTTCTAAATCTCACAAATGCTTCACATGGTCATTTCCAATAAAACCTACCAGAGTGTTGTCAAAGCTGAGAAAACAAAATTTTTAGCAGATCTGATTTCTAGCAATGCTAATCAACCTCGTGTTCTTTTTAAAACAATTGGTTATGTTCTTAACCCCAATCAGTCCACTACTCTGGAAATGACAAAGGAAACTTGTGAAAAATTCCTTTTATTTTTTAATTCTAAGGTTGATGCGATCAGAGCTAATATATCAACTTTGTCTCTTCCATCTAACCCTAGTATACTTTCTCAGTGTTTAAATGTTTTTAGTCAGTTTGAGCCTGTGGAGTTGCCTGAGTTAACTGGGATTGTAAATAAATTAAAGCCTTCCTCCTGTCCCACGGACCCTGTCCCACCTCGCTTTTTTAAAGAGGTTTGGGGAACAATTGGTGAGTTTGTCAGGGGATCATCAACAGCAGTCTGCTTTCGGGTTTGTGCCTTCCTTCTGCAAAAAGGCTGTGGTTGAACCTTTGATTAAGAAACCTGGTCTCGATCCCAACATTTTATCAAATTATAGACCAATTTCTAAACTCCCTTTTATATCGAAGATCTTAGAGAAAACAGTCATTGCACAGTTGCAACCTTTCTTAGATGCAAATGACATTTTAGACACTTTCCAGTCAGGCTACAAAGCATTTCACAGCACTGAATCAGCACTTTTAAAGGTTTTTAATGACCTGTTTTTAATGGCAGATTCTGGTAATTCAGCCATTTTAGTGCTTTTAGATCTGACTGCGGCTTTTGACACAGTGGATCATACAACTCTTTTAAACCGTCTTAAATACTGTGTGGGTGTCAGGGGGACCGCCCTGGACTGGTTTAAGTCATACCTGTCGGAGCGGTCCTTCACTGTTCGATTGGGGACTCCACCTCATCTTCGTCGCCGCTGCTTTGTGGAGTCCCCCAAGGTTCGATTCTTGGGCCTGTTCTTTTTACACTGTATCTCCTCCCGCTTGCAGACATTTTTAAAAGACATGGCCTCTCGTACCATTTTTATGCAGATGATTGTCAGATTTACCTGCCGATTTTTAAAAACGTAAACTGCCCCCTGACACCCCTACTCGACTGTCTATGTGATGTCAAGGCTTGGTTGGCCCAAAACTTTTTAAAACTTAACGAAGAAAAGACTGAGGTGATACTGTTTGGCTCTGGCAGTACCCTCATTGATGTGGGACCACTGCAAAATCATGTGCGTCCCACAGTCACCAACCTTGGCGTCACCATAGACAGCGATTTTAAATTCGATAAGCAGATCAGCAGCGTTTTAAAATCTAGTTTTTATCATTTGCGGCTTTTATCCAAAGTGAAACCTTTTTTATCTTTTACACTTTTTGAACAAGTTGTGCATGCTTTTATTTCTTCACGCCTGGACTACTGTAACGCACTTTATTCTGGTATTTCGCAAAATGCACTTTATCGATTACAGTTAGTCCAGAACTCTGCTGCACGACTTTTAACAGGAACCAAAAAACATGACCATATCACACCAATTCTTGCATCTTTGCACTGGCTTCCTGTTAATTTTAGAATTGATTTTAAGATTTTATTGTTTGTTTTTAAAGCTTTGCATGGACTGGCTCCAAAATACATCTCGGACCTCATCCAAATTTACACCCCAGCACGCGCGCTGAGGTCCGAGGGCCAGCTCCAGCTTGTGGTGCCAAAGACGAGACTTAAAACTAGAGGGGACAGAGCGTTTTCTGTGGTGGGCCCTAAGCTCTGGAACGCTCTGCCCCTTCATGTTCGTTCTGCTCCCACCGCTGAGTGTTTTAAGTCTCGTCTTAAGACCCACTTTTACTCTCTGGCTTTTAACACCGCGTGAGTTGTGTGGTCCTCTGTGCTTTTTTATTTTTTATTTTATTTTATTTAAACTATATATTTATTTGCTCTTATTGGATTTTACTGGTTTTATTTTTTGTAAAATTAGTAAAAGGTATTGAGCACTTATTCTTTTTATTGTTTACTTTTATGATTGTCATTCTGTGTGTGTACAGCACTTTGGAAACTGTTTGTTTGTAAAATGTGCTATATAAATAAAGTGGATTGGATTGGAAAACCTCTCAAACACAGCCAATCAGAGCAATCTCTTTGGCTCTTAAAGAGAATGAATGCCTAGACAGTAGACAGTGGTCTAGTTTTGTCACAATATATATTTTGGTAAAAAAGACAAAGTTTATTAATTTACAACTAAAAAAGTCACGTACCCCACCTTAAACTTAAAATGAAAGAGTCATATAGTGTTATATAAGTGTTATGTGCTTTATGTGAATAGTAGGGATGGGACGAGATCTTGCGAGACCAACCTGTCACGTTACTGTGCACACATGTACAGAACTTTATAGCGAGATTTTTCTTTATAGGCTATTATGAATGGTCATGTTTTGTATCTTTGAGCACATGTCCAATATGTCCATAATGTCCAACTAAAGGCACAACCAGAATATTGGCTGAGGCAGTATCATGGAGCCGATACCCAATACTGCAAAATTCCATGGATCAGCACAGATATTCGATCCCAGTATCTGATCAGTGCATCACTAAAAAGCTGTTCAGAATATAGGCTTTTTCTTGGAAACTTTGCAAATATTGATCTTTGGATTGCTGATACCTATATCTAAATGACACACAGACTTATCCTGAAGGCCACACCTGTAGACACTATCATTGAGCTGTACAGGAACCTGCTGCAAACCAGTTTTTAAAGACAGTATTATATACAAAATCAACATTAACTTCCGTTATAGTTTCATGAACCGGAGTATTGACTTAACGCAACTCTTGACGAATAAACAGTCTGTGATAAATAATACATGCCCCAAATGATATCTCAAATATAATTAGGACATTGTTTGATTTATATACATTTATTACAGCCCTTTTTACTTAACGCTTACTTAAGTGGTTTTATCTTCATCGGCACGGAAGCAGGGTGGATAGCGCTCGGCCTCACAGCAAGAAGGTCGTGGGTTCGATTCCGCGCAGTTCGTTACCTTTCTGTGTGGAGTTTGCATTTCCTCCCCGTGTCTGGGTGGTTTCCTCCAGGCACTCCGGTTCCCCCACCAACCAATTACATGCATGTTAGGGAACACTTGTGATAGTCGGAGGTTGAATCGCATCTGCTGAGCTCCCCCTGGGCAGTTACTGTCACTGAGTGGGGAGGGAGGGGTTCATCTCACTGTGAAGCGCTTTGTGACTCTGTGTCTGTGAAATGCGCTATACAAATAAAGATTACTTACTTCATTCTGCTTTTTTGAGTTGTCAACCATAAAATTGCGACCTAGAGAAGAGATATGTTCATGGGAGCATGTGTGAGTGAGGAGACGGGCAGCAGAATTTGAATGTATTGTAGTTTATTGACAGTTTTAGAGGATAGTCCATATAGGATGCTGTTACAGTAGTCAGAGTCTGGATGAAAGGAATGCGTGTATCAGTATTTTAGCAGCGAGTGATAGACGGAGACGCGCTATGTTTTTGAGGCGAAAGAAGAAAGTCCGGTTTACTTTGTTAATTTAGAATGCTGTCATGTCACCTGCAGAACCTCTATATCAGTCGGATACTGAATATTTAAAAAAATGTAAATATCGGCCAAGACTGGTACCTATATATTGCCCATCCCTAGTTACAGTGTTGTTGTTTTTTTGTTGTTGTTTTTTTTGTGTATCTGCCCAGTTTTACTGTAATGGAAACACTTTCAAGGCTAAGTGGTTGCCATGTCGAGTAGAGCCAAGCGAAGTAGTGGAAAAGGGCATTAGTAGTAACACAACGCCTGCCTCCGGTGTGAAACAGTGCTTCTTCTGCGCCTGAAAAGCCTTATCTCTCACCGCTGCTGTGGGAATAACGTGAGCCCGAGTGCGCAGCGTGCATAAGACCTGGATTCACAGAGGGAGAGAGAGAGAGACGGGGAGATTTTGGCCCTATCCTCGGCTTCAATCTGGGCTGTTTTAATAATCACTCCACGCTTTTCACTGGGGACTGACTATTTATATCAGCGGGCAGCGGAAGTACACTCTCTCACACGCTCTCTGAAGCAGCCTCATGGAGAGCTGGGCGATGTATGGATGGACTTTTAGATTGTATCGTGAAGGTTGTTTGTAAGTGGGCAATGTTGATGAAATTATAACGTGATTGGGTGTGGGACAATTCTGTTTTTGTCGCATTTTGTTTTTTTTATTGAAACATGAAGCAGAAGCAGCGTCTTTGAAGTTTTTAGTCTTCATAGGTCATTTTGTTGGGAATTCTAATGTGTCAAAAAGATAAAACTCAATAAGTCAATAAGTGATCTATGCCATAGTTCTTCCTAATTATACATAAAAATCACAACAGCTCTCTTTAAAAACACCAGTATCGATTGATGCAAGAATATTTTGAGAGACCAAGACCTTTCCAAGACTACAGTTGCCAGGTTTTTAATTCCAAGCTCAGTGCAGCGTCTCTGTTCGCATGCCCTTGTTCCAAACTTTCCGCTGCCTCTTTGAAAAAGTTAGTGATTCGTATTTTATTTGGAATTAGATATTAAACAAAAATTCCATCTTACATTTCCTCACACCGTCAGAAAGGCAATGGACTGACCATACACGGTACAAGCGGAAATACATTTAAAAATAATCTGATTTTAAAGTGGAATAAACCTCGGAATTCATACATTTTTATTCAGAGTAATTAAAGCTCTCAGGTAAACCCAGCAAGTGTCTCAAGAAAGAGACAAGACCAAGACAACTGAGGATCGAGACCGAGACAAGACCAAGACTTTAAACGTTGAGACCGAGCCGAGACCACGATCCATCGAGACCAAATCAAAACCATCTTACTGTACTTTTCTACATTTCTCAGTGTCAGCATGATCTTAATGTACAGTCCTTATTACAAACTGTGACTTGATGTCAATGTCAAACCTCGAATCCAAGACAAGACCAAGTCCAAATGCACATATTTCCCAGACAAGACCAAGACCATAAAAAAAACAGTCTCGAAATCCAAAACTTGATATATTGCCCACCTCTATCTTCTTCTTCTTCTTTGTTCTAAGATTGCTTCCTCATCAAAAACACAGCTGTGGTTCTCTCTGAGTGTAGTGCCACAGAAGACACTTGCACATGTGTCAGTACAGTGAGTGTGATGACAAATGCTTGTGTTCTTTTTACAGATCACACTAACGTAACACGTGACGCTCCAGCGATGTCCCAGCTGCTCTGTTCTAGTGTAAACACTCACAAACACATCAGCAGGAAAGCAGAGCATCTGTCACCGGCGCTGATCTCTGACACCACACACCTGCTATCCTTCGGGTTTGCGTCGCTTCTCACTGAACTGCCCAGCACGACGAACCGAAAGAAAACATTTGTACTGGTGCAAAGATGAAGTGCATTTCTGTACAATTTAGCAAACTGAACAAATTAGTATGTTTGGAATCAAATAGTCGCAAACCTCCTGTGTCTCTCTGCAAAGGCATTTCTAGACTTTACAATTACAATAGGTGTTTTCGCACATGAAAATACCAAGAGCTAAATCCTCACATTCCTTTAGCTCCTGTTTAGTCAGAAGAACAATCCTGTCCCATGTCTGCGTTTACATTTGTACATGAAGCTTAGATAAGCTGGACAGAAATGTCTCCTGGTTAACTCTATTCACAGCAGCTTCACTTTTCCACAGCAGCAGCTGCCTTACAAGCACATTTGTCCAAACCGGATCAAGAGCGATGTTTTGTGGCTAAATGTTACCTGCTTGCTAATGGATAAAAACACTACAAAAGGCGAGTAAAGTCTCATACAGTATATCACATTTTGGAGAATATTGTGAATATTATATTAAAGATATGCGGAAATTATTTATCGAGAATATTGTGTAATAAAAAAAGTGTTACAAAGCAAGTTCATAAGCATAGCAGAAGTATTTTATTTAAAAGTTCAAAGTGGTTGAAATAAGTAGTATTCATCATAATTTGAGAATATTTTGGAATTATTTTGACAATCTTTTAGATGATTTGCCAATAAGCTCTGTGCAGTTGACTTGTTTTCGTTCAAAACACTACATCCTGTACATACAAGCATTTCCTGTTCAATTCATTTTCTATGAGGTTTTCACTCCATCAGTTTAAAACAGATAAATCCTCTTTAGATCAGACAGTTGTGGTGAATGTTACAGAAAACATGTTAAAGACTTTACATATTATGCTGCATTCAGACCGTACAGCGTATTTGCGTCCATTTTCAATGTTAAGTCAATGTAAACCCGCGTCTTGAGCGTTTAAGCGAATTTTCCGCGGGTATTGACGTCTGGGGCGTCAATTGACGCGCGTTTTGGCTTCTGAAAACGCGGCGTCTTGCGGATTAGAAGCTCGAAGCTGCGGCGGCCGCAAATTTGCCCAAAGCTGCGGCTGCCGCAGAAGTTGGGAAAATCCATCTTCAGACGCGTTGGAAGCCGGCGTCAGCCAATCAGAGACTCCACTCCCGTACACGTGACATTTGGTGTGACACGTTTCCTTGTCACACCAAGAGGAAAGGACGACTGTTTACTGAAGTCTTTTAATAACCTTTTTATCAAAAGGTGGCTTGTTTTGGGGCTTTTTCAAAGACTTGGCCGTTTGTTGTTTTGAAATCTGGAGACACGGCAAACACGGGACATGATCTGGACTTACAACGCGCTCACATGGATGTATTAAAAATGCCCGGTGCCGTGTTTAAACCTTAAGGTTAAGGGTTAAGGTACACTTTATTGTCCCCGTAGGGAAATTTGTCCTCTGCATTTGACCCATCCTTCAATGCCTCTGGAGCATCTCCTCAGGAGCAGTGATCGCCACAGTGCAGCGCTCGGGGACCCATCTCCAGTTGTTCTTGCTAGGCTTGGTCAGGACTACCGTAGCTGCTGTACAACGGGAGGAGCTGAGGACAAAGACAGCAAAAAGACACTGTCTGGGTGGAGGAGAAAGTTGTGTGATCGGGTAAGCTCCGTTTTATAAATGCAACAAGCCTCTCTCTCTCTCTCCTTCTCTCTCTCAACGTGGTCTGTCTACGAGCAAAACAAAGCCTGTAAACAAGCGAGAGCTGGAAGCGTTTTGGGGCATTAAAAGTGTCTTTTTGTCCACCAAAGCCTTGAGCAGCTTAGAAGCTTATTGAGGCGTCAACAGCATAAATAACCGGCGAAATTTAACGCGCGTTTAGGCGAATTTAGACGCAAATAAGCTGTCCGGTGTGAACGCAGCATTAGAGGAATATTTCACCAGAGACACTTGTGTGTTTAAAAAGAGACATGATTGTGTCTAAATGCTAATGCTGACAGGAAGTGGTCGTATGTACAGAAGTACATTTTAAACGTACACACGCCAACTGATGTTCCGTGCACAGAGCTAATTGAACAAGTCAAATCAATTCCAATTTATTTTTGTATAGCCCAAAATCACAACAATATTCGTCACTGAGGACTTCACACAGGGCCGACCCTGGGCATAGATGAATTAGGCGGCGCCATCTGGTCCCTAGGCAACCACTGGCTAATAAGCTATTAGCCAGTGTTATTTTGTGTTAATAGGACACACATTTATTGACTTATGACCCCAACTTATAGAGCTACAGATTTAATCGTGCAAACTACTGTGGCGGTCAAAGTGAGGCTTTTTGTCCTGACAAAAAATTTTCTCTTTAGTTTTTCTGTTCACAAATTCATTGTGAGGATGACGCTGATGTGTCTCCTCCTGAGGCTGTGCTGGGTGTAGCTGTAGAGGCCATGTTTTCAGAGTTCAGATGAAACACTCGGGCCGATAATTTATCCTGTGTCGTGGTTGTTGTTACGGTGTTGTGTGTTTTAGTTTTCACCTGGAGCCGCCTCACTCAGCTTCACTTGCACTCCCTCTGATCATGGCCGTGTCGTGGTTTTATCAGTTTTATCTAAAGTGAAGTCTTTTTAAAATTGTGCTGACTTGGAAAAGACTATTCATACTTTTATAAGCTCTTGAATAGATTACTGTAACGCACTTTATGTGGGCGTTTCCCAGTCTGCACTGAGTCGCCTTTAACTTGTTTTTAAACTCTTTCAATGCCAGCTCTATTCTCGCTTCGACCCTCCTTCTCTGTCAGGCCTTTTTGCTGTTTTTAAAATATTCATTTCAATTGCAGATTCTGTAGATTCAGCCTCTTTCATGGAGCATAGATTATATTCAAACCTTCAACATGAAGAAATCCAGTAGTTTGACTTCCTCTAACACTTTTCACTCACTCACAGAAGAGGAAGTTTCTTGACTCGCTGCATGTGTCGTTCTCCTCAGAGTCCTAGTCCAGTAGGATCGTCTTTTCTTCATTTTAAAGATCAAATATCTGCTCTAAACTTACTCAACTATGTTTTTAGTCCAACATGTTTTGCCTGTAATCCACTTGAAAAGAAAGCCGAACCTTTAGAATCAGCTGATTACGTAAATTCATCCAAAGAGCACATGTATCTCTTGGTGACTTTCTCTGGATCCTTGTGCTCATCTATTTTCCCCCTCTGCTGGTGAATCTGTGAAACTGCATCATGTATTTGACTGTAGATAAAGTTAGCACATGCAGCAGAGAGCCCCACATCGTCGCAGACAATAAAAGGTCTATTGCGGAAATTGGCAGGCTATGGTTTATCACGCAATGACAGATACTAACTACACACTCAGATGTGAGCACATCACCCCAGTCCTTTTTGAACTTCATTGGCTTTCAGTTTCTTTTAGAACGGATTTTAAAATTGTAATTTTTGTTTTTATGGACTTAAAGGGCCACTAAACACCAAAACCACTTTTTTAGCTGATAAACTGTGTAAATGGGTGTTAAATAGATGAATCTACACATCCCTGGTCTTATTTTGGTAATTTGGTGCATATTTGTTAAAAATCTGACTTTTGGGTCTAAAACTGTGTCTGTATTGTCCTCTTTGGGCTTAAATATGGCCACTACATTTGAATTTCGCGGTTGGAGCAGCTCATTCAAACTACGCAAAATCAGCAAACTACGTCACGGGTCTTTGTGAGGGGAGGGGTGCTCCTTCTCCCCTGAGGGCGGGGCTGCTCCATGTGCAGCAGCAGTGTGAGAGGGGAGAGGAGAGAGAGGAGAGCGGAGCACGGGGGAAGCTATGTTGTTAGCATCGTAGCATCAGCTCACTCCTCTATTGTTACAGATTATTTTTTCTGTAGGGGCTATAGCTTCTGTTTAGGCTCTGAAACAAACGCTTTTACATTTGCTCGTCAGCTGAGCGGAGTTTGTAACGAACTTTTCTGCAGAAGTTGGCCTATGACTGTTCATGTTAGCCATCTGCTTCTACATACACGGATTCTGCTGCTCTGACGAGTTATTTTTGAAGGTAAGTTTGCACCATTTCACTCACACAACATGTTGTTTTTATTAAAAAAGATTGTAACGGTATAAACCTTTGCTGTGGCTCTGATTAAATAGGTAATTGTCCAAGTGAGTCAGTGCTTTGTGCATGAGAAATGAGAATGTAATAAATAGAACACAAACTTTGTTCCTGTGAACTAGATGGACTGTGCATTTCATTATAAGTTACACGTTAGGAAAGCTAAACAGGATGTATGTCTGACCAGAGGCAGTACATAATAGATCCAACATAACTGACTTTGCTTTTTACATTTTCAGGTTACATTCTAATACCTGATAGAAGATGAAGGCGATGGCAGAGTCACAAAAGCTGATGATCCCACCAGAATCCAATCAGGTAACATTTCTAATTATAAATGTGCAAATGATAGAATAAGGTAGTTTTAATTTAATATTGTCTCCGTTCATACAACAGTTGTGTCAGTTCTTTGAAGACAGCTGCAGGAGGAAGACTTCTCTGACCTTGTGACTGAGGAGCAGCAACACCAGGTATAATATAGTAGACCTACATGATTAGTATAGTGGTATCAGAAGTGTATTAGAGCTGCACACTCATCTTATAAGTAAAATAAAATAAAGTAAAAATGTACTTGTACTAACAATTGATGAAATCTTTTCAAACACCAATGAAAATGAAGACATTCTTGATGGGTTATACATTGACCAGGGTTGTTGACACAGTAGTGAAAGCCTCAAAAGACAGATTTGCTAATGTCATATTTTTTTTAACAAAACTCCAAATTGTTTTCCAGATTCCAAACTGAAGAGCTGGTCTTTGTTGTCCTGCTGTACATCTGGCTTCAGCTCCTTTCTGTGGCTTCATCTTTTGTGACCAGACATCTTCAGATCATCTCAAATACAGATTGTGCACTCAAACATTTCATCACAAATATCAAGCTCAATAAAATTAAATAATGATGCCAAATTCAAGTAATACCTTTATTGCATTTGTAAAGTTGGCACAAACATGTTGACATGAATGTACAGTATTAGTTTAGTTCACAGTAAGTCTGGAGTCTGTAGAATAAACCCTGAATGTAAAGCATTAGTTTAGTTTACAATAAGAGTCTGGAGTCTGTAGAATAAACTCTTCATCACAAGTATTGTTATTTTGTCATTGTACTCACAATCTAAAAATAAATTGTGTTAATATGAAACATGTATTTAGACTTTTTTGCATGAAGTGATAAACTGCTTCAGAAATCATTGCTCAGTAATGAATATGAATGAATAAAATATATTTAGACTATTACTTTGTGTCTCTATCATATTGCAAAACAAATGCTCTAATGTTTGGAGATTGCAGAGCCACAGAAGTGCAAATGTGCATATTAAAACAATGTTGTAGCTGCTTTTGTTTGTAGCATATTTTTACCTGTAAAAATAATGATTGATAATAGCATTACTGACTACATTTGTTTTCCTTTGAACGAACCTTCAGTGCTATGCTTAGTAACTTTACACTATAAACATCTGAAAGAAGCCAAACCATCTATCAAAATACAGTAGGCTATATAACGTTAGAGCATTGGTATTTAGCATTAGCTCGGTGTTAGCGCGTTAGCTTTTAGCGGCCGCTTCAGTTCATTTGGACACTTGGCTTTCATCCAGCGGCCTGTCCAGGCTTCACTCAGGCCCGTCGGGTTCCGCGATGTCCCGTCGGGTCCGAAAAAGATGATATTCCAACCGCAAAAGTCCGTTCCACTAAGCTGGACCTGGCCGTGATCCGCGCGCGGCGCCATGTTGTAATGTGTTGTTTACACCGGTACAGGAACACTCCTCCGCGGACACACCCCCGCGCTCCCCCCGCACCTCTCTCTAGTCCTCCAGGCACCGCCCCTAAAGATGCATTTTTTGAATGTAGCTCCTGGGCGGAGAAAACTTTTTTCTGGCCGTTTAGTGGCTCTTTAAAATTGTAATTTTTGTTTTTATGGACTTAACGATTGATTGAACTTTGACTGAACTTTTGAATGTTCGAAACCCAAGTCGGGCTTTAAGGTCAACAAACCAGCTCCTACTTGAGGTTCCCAGAACCAGGCTGAAACACTGGGGTGACTGGGCTTTCTCTGTACCTGGTCCCAGACTCTGGAACAAACTCCCCCGATATTCGCACCATCACCACAGACACTGGCCTTTTTAAATCAAAGCTCAAAACACATTTGATCAAAATAGTCTTAAACATTCAGTAGTGTAGTAACATGACTATTTTACTGTATATCTCTTATTTTACTTATTTTCCACATTGGTTTTATATTGTACACGGAGTTTGCATTTTATTGTGTTTTATTAAGAAGCACTTATATAAAGAGCTTATAAAGGTTGATTGCTTGATTGATTGATTGATTGATTCAGTAGAGCTGAAAAGTGCTATATGTGACATCAGCATTGATTTGTCCTCTCAAAACTGCTAATTACAAACACCTACTGTCAAATCAATTCCACTGCTGCTTTTCACCCTTACCCCTTCTTTTATATTCTTTTAATACTTTTTCAGAAGAACTTTGGTTGAAACATGTGGGAGGACTTTAGACTATTAGCTTCACTTTAGGAAGACTATGAACATCCTTAACATATTAGCTCAATAATACGGTTCACAAAGAACAGTATAAAATGATTATGTTCCACACAGAGAAGACGCCATATTGTTCTCTGCTGTAACTCATTACCTTTACAAAGTGCCACGTCGGCGGTTTGCCATCTTCCCAGTTACACTTTTGTGAGTTATTCGAGGACAGCAGAGTTTTTTTCGGAGCAGACCAGACTCCTCAGCTGCAGTTTTCTCGAGTATGCATGATGCCACCTTGTCGTGCGCTGCAGGAGACACACAAGGGCAATGCTAATGCCGATCCCGCACTGCCTCAGGTGCCAATTACATTATACTGTTTAAATGTCACTGGGGTCGTTCTCAGGGGGGGTGGAGCTGCGCTAAAACTGAAACAAGTCGAATTTATGCCTCCAAATGGTGTTGGTGTTGAAAAGAGAATTCAAACAAAGATTGTGTTTTAGGTAGAGCTGCACGATTTGTGGAAAAAACATCTCTTTGCGACGTTTCTGACCAGCATTCTATTTGTGATTCTAAATGAAATACTGATATTTGAAATGAAGCCTTCTTCTGAGGCCGATGTATTCAATACAATCTTATTGAAGTTAGTATTTATACTGCAACATGTTAATGTCCTGAGCACAATTCTTGCCTTTTTTTCTTGTCTATTATACGGCGTCTGTGTTTGATGGTTTTCACTGTGTCAAATAGAGACGCCATATAATAGACATAACTTATTATTTTTCTGGCGTCTTATAGACCCATTTACTGTCAGTAAACAAAGATGACTGTGCGCACAAACTGGTGCCCAAAGTCTTTATTTTCTGCAACGCAGTTATGTTGCTACCTGGTTAGCATACCTTTTCCCAATCCTTAATCTTAACCAAATTAACTTAACCCTTTGGGCGCCAAGGTTTTTTTCAGTGGAAATGCGGTTTTTACTCTCCAACTTTCCAAAGGCTGTAGCTTAAATTTACTTTAAGATAGAGCTCTACTATAAATTGGAAAAGTGTTAGGTATTAATCAAAGATTATAAATATGGTCATATATTGTATATATGTAGAATATTATTTATGTTATGTACTTATTATTGCATGTTTTTCAGACCGCTGAATAAGATTGTTTTTTAACAGTAAAAACAGGGAGATATACATGCTTTATTATTTATTTTTTCATTTTTTTAGAGGAATAATGAATTAGAAATAGCACCAATAAGAGTAAACTCTCTCCCCGCCTCCTCCCCTGCTAACCTCCGCGGTGCGTCCTGCCGCTCTCCCCCGCCTCCTCGCACTGATGCCGGGGGGGACTTCGGCGGGCACGCCGGTGGCGTTAACCTCCGTAACCACTCTCCCCCTCCTTCTAGAACCTACATACTATCCCTGCCCCATGTGCTACACGTGTTTTGTAACAGGAAAAGTTTGTTTCGGATCAGTCCGCGCTGTTTGTCCCTCCAAGCGGAGCGCCCGGAGCGGCTGCCGTGGCACTACCGCTGCTGAGATCAGCGTACCGATTCTCACTCTCACTCCCGCTCTCATCGTCTGAGAACGCATTCATCTTCCTCACAACGTGAATCTACCAGTATCAGGCTCAAAGCCTTCGCTCTAGTGAAAGTTTCACCAGTATTGCCTCGCAAAAAGTCAGACCAGCGCTGCCTCGCCTCGTCTCCCTCTCGCTTCTCTTCACACACAGCTGACTTAAAAAGCAGCCCCTTTGACCCGCCCTCGTTAAGTTTTATCCAATAGGAACCTATGGTAATTTTGGGCTTAAAAGAAAGCTCTGGATGTCGTCCATCTAGTGGAAGCATGTAGAAACAGTGTTTTTGATTTTAACAAGAGAGAGAGGCCGTTTTCTCCGGTGAAGTTACGTGTCGCAATATTGCTACGGTGGCGCCCAGAGGGTTAACTTAAACCTAACCCTAACTTTACCTTACCCAAATCCCTGAAATAAATATTTTGAAATACAAACTTTTGCTATCAATGTCAAGTAATAGTGTTTGGCATAACTGGGTTGGAGAAAAAAATCAAGCGAGTAGTGCTGCAGTTCCATGCTTTTCAAGCTACGCAGGTGCATCGGTAAAAGATCACACAACTCAATTTAAACAAATGGCAAGCAACCACCAGATCCAGTTAGCTACTGATTATTAGCATGACGCTGATGAGTGTCCCGATATTCAGTGGAAAAGCACAGGAGGTGAGTTACCATGACATTGCTAAAGATTTTTGTGTAATTTGTGTTAATTATTATCATCAAAGTGGAGAACTACAGACTCACAGCAAACTGCACCTGTGTGGTATTATTTTAGGCTGATTTCTACAGAAGCTTATGTCATGAAAGACTCCGGGCTTCTATTTCCATGACTCTGGAGCGATGTATTTGTTACTGATCCCCCATTCGTACCTGTAGCCTCTATCTATCAACTTAACAAAGCTAAACAGGGTGTTCTGGGTGGAATAAGATGAATACAAAGTGATTAATTTCCGTAGTAACCCGGATGTAACCTCTCAAACCATCAGTTTTTTGTTTGTTCTTTTCCATAGGCCTCATGTCAGAAGCTTCTGATGTGCTTATCTCTCTTTAGCCTATAAAGATTGGCGGTAAACACTCTCTCTGTGTGACTCATGAGTGGAACGTGAGCAGGTGTTCACACATATTGTTCTGTTCACACTTGTGCGGTGTCTGCCAGATCTTAGCACCAAACACATCTCACACATGCTCCCACTCACATATAAGCCCTGCGAAATGACAGAAGGTAAGAACATCTACTTATGCATGAACTCTATTTGTGCATTTTTTACATATTACTGAGAAAACAATAGCTGCATAAACACGTGTTCCTAGTATTCCATAAGAACAAACACGTTACACAATCTCCCTGCTGTTGCGTGGACATTAGCATTAGCGTACAGTGCTGTCACATCTGTTCCCTCCTTCCTCCTCTATAATACTATCATGTCAGCTCCCGTTGTCACCGTGAAAAGAACAGCAGTGATAATCTGGAAGCGTGGTCTGTACTAAAGGCTGATGCACAAAGCGGTCATTAGCTTGTCATGTGGGAGTCGCGGAGCTGCTATTTGTCAGGCCTGACTTCTGCAGATGTAACTCAGCAAACGTTATTATCATGGATGTTGACTTAGTCTGATCCAGAGGGACACTGTAAGGCTGTAGCTTGAATTAGAGTTCTACTGATATGAGCTGATGCTGATGTGGATTTTTTTTAATTTAGTCAACCTATGACCGATAGGAATAGACAATTTTCAAGATTGATTGATTTAAGTAAATAAAAATGTGATCGGATAGCACAGCTAGTAATGTGCAAATGATACCTCATGGATCACACTGGGTGGATATGAAAACCTGTATGTATTGGTATCATTTATCACTTGGTATCTATTAAATCATCTGGATGCAGGAAAATCCCTCGACTGGTTGGGAGGTGTTTTTTTCCCTAGAGCGCAATGCAAACACAAACTGTTTGTATTAAGCACAAAGAACATCTACAGCTTTAAAGTTGAAAATAGGTCAACTTTGCGCTTTGAACAAAAATGGAAATGGCAAATGCAGGACATGGTGAATAAATGAGATCTGTCGGAGTTGAATAATAAGGATTTTTTAGTTTTAATCAGGAGCTGAAAGTTGTTTTTGATTGGCTGTGCTTGGGTGGGTAACTCCAGTTTCACTTTGTAAAAAAGATTTTTAAGCCAAAATTGCAACCAAAAATAAATACATACCCAGGTGTCAGAACGGTCAGAACATCCCACTCTTCTCTTGAGACTCATGGGAGTAACACAACTGGTTCCATAACCTGTAGAGCACCTAGTCAAAGGCTAAAGCTAACGACCTCAACGGCAACAAACGCTAGTGGTTTAAAAATATACTGCAGTCTGAGCCTATTACAAAAGAAACTCATAGGCCTACATTGCAAGTTTGCACAACTAAGTGCAAGGTATTTTTTTCACTTGTGAACAATTGAGTGTTCTGTAACTTATACTGTATGTAATAAAGTAAAAGAGATTGAATATGGCTGTTCTTAGCCTCGGTAGCTTTTGTGTTTTTACATACAAAAATCATCCTAGAAAATATAATAGAATAATTCTGGTTAACATTGAGTATTTTTTCCCAAGAGTAATGATGAAGCATTGTCTCCTCTGTCTGCTCGTTGCTGGCTTTCTGGTGTTACGCGACTTTTCTCAAAGTGATGCGCTCAGTGATACAGCTCATCTGAGACCTCACTTTCAGTACATGGCACATGTGTTGGCGCCTCGGCTCATTTAGCCCATAAAAAGTACAACAGGTGGACCTTAAACTGTCCAGTTGCTTAATGAATAAAGCATGAATGTCTACAACAACAACAAAAGAGTTTTTTAGAATTTTGTTGTATTAGTCAAATATAATGCTTCATTATCAAGCACCACAGCATGAATGCAAGTAAGTTATTTATTGATGAAGACTGGATGCATAATGATGATTCGATGAAGAGAAGATGGATCGACTACCTGTAGATGTAAATGTCCTTAGGTAATGCAGTAATACACTGCTCTGACTGCACTCAGTCCAGCTCTAGTCCAGTCCTGACTCTGACAGCTCCTTTGGTGCTGCTGCTGTCACCACCTTTGATTCCGGCACACGCAAGACCACCTGTCTCCCAGAATCGATTGTTTCTGGCTTCTGGGAAATTGGAGGTGTGGTTAGCTAACAACAAGGTTGATGTGGTTCTGCACTTAAACCTCAGTTAATCATAAATAATTCTTATCTTTTTTCGTTTTTACTCTTATATTGATTTGAATCAGCTCAATATTTGCTTGGAATGAGAATTTAACTTGACTGACTTACTTGTTTTTAGTTGGGCATGGTAGCCGAGTGGTTAAAGAACTCTGGTTCAAATCTAGGGTTAAACTAAATCAGTATCTCACAATCTTTCAGGGTTGAGTTTGCATGTTCTTTGGCTTCCACCCAACTCCAAAAACATGCATCACTGTCAAATTCTCAGAGTAAACGAATGAGAGAGCGAATGACGTCTGTCTGTGTCTGGTGTTCCTCTGCCTAAGGCCCAAAGTTGCTTAAAGGGAATCAATGTAAGAAAACAAAATTATTCTCTCATCAAAAACACATGCAGCTTCATTCATCTTTGTTTTTTAAGTCTCTTTCTTCTGAGCTTCCAAAACACAAAGTAAAATGTATATAAAATGTGTTTGTTTTGTTTTTTCCTGTAGGTTTCACCTGATTGAGGACCTGTCGTATGAAGATGTGAAGAAATGCTACAGGGGCTCGGTGAGTTGGCCTCCTTCACTTTGACCGTCCACAGGTGACAAATGACAAAGCTACATCTTCCAGTTAAGCTAACAGGACCAAACTTGAATGTGTCAAAATATTAACATTCTTAATATACAAAGTCTTGTTTTTTGTCATCTAATATCATTACTTCCATTATTTGCCCAAGGTACCATATTATGCTATTGTATATATACAATACAAGTACAAACAATTTAAACATGCACTTTGCAGCATTTCTGGTTATTTTTAACTATTGCTTAAAATAGTAACAATTTATTTTTTGTTTGCTGGAGATTTTTCTGTACATTAATTAAATTAAATGCATTAATTTTATCTACCGTCATTAATTTGTGCCAACTTTAATATTAGATGTACATAATACATATTACACAAAAGTGACATGCACCAGCTCAAATTCTACATCTTTAGTGTTTGTGTAAATTGTCACAAGTTTTTGTCCACTAACTGTTTGCAATGAGCAAATGCTTGATAAATCTGGCCCTTAGACGCTTAACTTTACATATATTCTCTTTTTCTTCCAGAGATTCAAAGTTGTCATCGGTCATCACTGTAGCTACAGTTCCTTGTATCAAAGTTGAATTAATTCCAATGTTTATTCCTAAAAAAGAAACAAGTGATGCATCTGTTCAAATATAGACATTTTTCCAACTATACTCCTTGTCTCAGATACAAGTCAAGTCTGTATAGCGACTTTGGGCTTTTTTTTTTGAAGTCTCTTTTGCCGTGCACTTTAATTCATAAAAGGAATGAATATTAGCAATTTTTCTGGATGATTTATGAAAATATATCTATGTATACAACTAAAACATGGATTTTAGCATGTTTTTACGTCTAAATTCGTTATTAATGTAAAAAAAAAACAAGATATGACAAACCTTGGACAGTGTTCTAATTAATTAGTCAGTTTTTGCCGGCTGTATTTAGCTATAATGATGTGTATTTACCTCTAAGACAATAGGAAATAAACTGTCTACAAGAATTGTGATCAAATCTAAATCGTCATCTGCTCCAAGAAAGTCGTGATGTTATTTTTTTGCCATATCGCCCAGCACTAATTATAGTGACATCAGCTCTTGCATCATAGCATCTTTGCATGTGCAAATCAAACACAGTGCCAATCAGGCTGCATTCCAGTCGGGGTAATGACAACTACCTTCAACTGACCCTGTGCATAAAAGCTGTGTATTTTTAAATGGTCAGACTTTAGCATTAGCCTGACAGACAAACACATCCTTCATAAAACACACTCTGGTTCTTTTATAAGAAAAAAACAACAACGAATCATTGTTTACTGTCTCATCTTAAAGTAATGTTTTTTTTTTGAGACAAAAGCAATGAAAACCCATAGAAATGAACTGAACAGGTAATGAACATGCATTTTTGAAAATAAAACAGTCAAAATTAGGGCTGTGCGATATTGACAAAAGTAAATATCTCGATATTTTTAGGGCATTTCTCGATGGCGATATTTGGACGATATTTCTTCAGTCCAACAGAAATGTGTTAAACGTGTACTCAAACTTTTTAGTTGATGTAAATTGGCTGCGTTCACTTTGTAGAATTTGATAACTCATTACAAATAATTTTAGCTTCTTGATCCTAATTTCTATTAAATATTATTTGCCTACAGCAGGCCTGTCCAAGCTGTGGCCCCTTTCACAATTTTTTTTGGCCTTCGGACTTCCTGCTAGATTGACCCAAATTACAAAAAGTACAGCATTTAATGTCAAATTTGAGCAACTCTTCTATAATGGTCAAAATAACAAACATTTTGATGTTATACAAACTTACAATGATTGTGTACAGCCTAAAAATGTGTTGGTGCATTAAATTTAGATCAAACGCAAAATTCTGAATGACTCACTTCACAGTCATGTTTATACGACCCTCAAGTTTCCAACTTCGGCCCACTGGAAAAAACTTTGGACACCCCTGGCCACAGTATATAATGTGTTTTCATATGACCACAACCTTTTGTAATACAAATGTGAGATCAATAACAAAACTGCAGAATATGACTTTTGTGCCCTTAGTTGAAAGTTTGCAGCATCACTTTTTCAAATCTGTATTTTTACTTAGCTTTTTTTGGTAGAGGTTTTCTATCCGCGATATACTCGATATTGAATTTTTTGATATCTTGAAAGCAACATTCACGATATTATCTAAAATTTGATATATTGCACAGCTCTAGTCAAAATACACTATGTGCACACTGTCAATCGAATCATTCAAGACAAATCAACAACATCTCCATAGAGACAGTCGCACACCATAAAAGTTACATAGTGCATCTTTAATATTGATCAAGAATGTCAAAGTAAAAGCTTTACATTAAGTATAATATGGTACCTTGCATTAGTTTGACTGTTTTTTTATATTCTCATATTTTAGCTTCCTTGCTTTATTTCTGCTTCTATTTTATGTTCTGCTGCTTTTGCTGCTTTTTTGCTCATCCTGCAAACATCTAATAATATCCAGCTTGAACATCACTTTTATTTTAAACCGTAAATATGCTTGACAAAGTGCTCTGAAAGCGGGAGAAAGCGCATATGATTTTGTAGATTCACTTTTCTGGCACCGCGGCTGTTGTTCAAGGGCGTCCCGCTGCGAGTCCGTATGCTCAAACACAATATCAGGCTATATTAAGAGAGCCCAACGCCAGAGCCAACCGGCAGAATGAGACCACACCGGCCAAGAACGAGCAGATTTACCGTCGCCGAGGAGAGAAGGAGGACGGCTTGAGCTCTAGACATGGCAGTGAAAGTGAAATTAGCTTCTGGTTGCAAAAAGTCGAGAAAGAAAGAGAATTGTCTGTAGGATTGTTAGAATGAGGCTGCTGCTGCTGCTGATATGGCTAGATGCAGTTCAGGTAAGTCTTGGGCAGTTACTTTGATTATAATGTGATGTGAGTGAGGTAATGTGTTGTGTAGGATCAATAGGTTACGTTCACAGGCGTTGTGCAGTTTCGTGATGTTGTAGAGAGTGAGATGTAGCACTATCGTTCAAAATAAGAATCCAAAAACATCATTGTTTCTCGAAATTGGCTTCACAAATTGTTGATAGTGATGTCAATGAATTACTGTAGGTAGATCAGTAATTGGAAAACGTGAAATTATCTAAAACATCTTAAAAATATAAAAGTTATTTTTTGGTTCAAAACTGCAGTTATTCATAGTGATTATCAGAAGTGTGGACTTGCAGGGCTTGACTTGGACTCTATTACTATTTTGGATGTCTTGAAACTTGATAAATGGACTAAGACTTGGGACTTAACTTGGATTTGAAGTCAGTGACTTAAGACTTGAGATGACTTGATGCTACGTAACAAAGCAAACTATGTAATTTTACTCGTACAACCTGGAACAAAACTTGTGACAGAACTTAATTTTGAATAGGATCACTTTTAGTTTTATTTTGTTATTTGATAAAAACAAAAACAAAAGTGGGGTGCACGGTAGCAAAGCGGTTAGAACTCTGGCCTCCTAATAAAGAGGTCGTGGACTCCCGGGTCGGACCATATCAATGTCACACAATCTCTCTGGGTGGAGTTTGCATGTTCCCCCCGTGGGTTTTCTCCGGTTTCCTCCCACCTCCAAAAATATGCATGTTTAGGTTCATTGGGCATCACTGTACATTTCCCTTAGTGAATGAATGAGAGAGTGAATGTTTGTCTGTCTAACTCTGCGATGAGCTGGCCACTGTCCAGGGTGTAAACCTGCCTAAGGCCCAAAGTCACTGGGATAGGCTTCAGTCACCCGCGACCTCTAATGGGGTTAAGTGATGATCGAATGATAAAAAGAAAAAAAAAGAATTCAAAATAGTTAAAATTAAAAACTAAAAAACTTCTGGGACACTGACTTTGGACTTGACTTGGACTTGTCCCTCTTTGACCTGAGATCTGACTTGGACTTGTCCTCTTTGACCTGAGAACTGACTTGGACTTGTCTCTCTGTGACTTGAGACCTCAAACTTGAAACCAAAGATGTAAAACTTGCTTGCAAAACAAATGACTTGGTCCCACCTCTGGTAATTACCATTAACAATGTAAATGATACTGTTACATTGCTATCCAAAGTTATCCAAAACTATCCTTTGGGGGTAGTAGCATCCAAAGTAGTTTGGAAATGAATACAGATATTTCTGAGGATAGTGCCAAAAACTTTAAAATATTAAGCTTCTTTTGTGAGTTGCTTAGATCAGTCTTATGATTACAAAATATACTTATCATTGAGAATGAGAATATGTGTTGAACAATTTCAGAACCAGTCAAAACATATCATAAATGCAGGCTTTAATTAACCTCAGGTAATAAAGATAGACGTGAGAAAACAGTGGATCTAGAAGACTAGCCGCTATTGACTTTGTTCTAGTGAAATAGTAACCTGCCTGTAAGTCATCCATGAAAGCTGCTTTGTTTCTAGCCTAGACTGTGGTTGCACAGTTGTGTGTAGACCTTCAGAGCCCCTAGAGTAGTCAGACAGCGGGCCGACCCAGCACTGACTGGGCTAGGGTTCAGTGTGTGTCTTGCAGCAGCCTCCTCCAGGCCCTGGATGTGCGCGAGTGTGTGTGCATGTACGGGGCTAATGTCCTCAGCCTGGTGCACAGCTCTCTGGTGTCTGCAGCCGCGGGGGCCGGAGCCAGCGGGGGGGCCAAGGAGCTGCTCATGACTCTGCCCTGTCCCTCTGCGCAGACTGTCAGCAAGTACAACTCCCAGTACCACAAACTGTTCCCTGTGTGCCCCAGGACGAGATCCTCATGAAAGGTACGGAGCCCAGACGTGCCCGCGCACAACACACACTGTACTGTAGCGCAGCACAATGTAGCCAAATTGATTTGAAATTGCACTAGACATACAAATGCTGTAATGTTTGAAGCGCCATAATATCCTTCACAAACAACAAAACATAACCGATGTGATTGTAGTGATTGTCTGCATAAAACAATTGTCAATCTTGTAATTGAGATCTGTTTAAACATGTGTATTTTGTCAGTTCATAAGTATAGTTCAGTTGTTTTGTCCTGGATTGGTTTAAAATTTGAACTTTGAATTTCAGTAGTAAAATACAAAATCTAATTATCAATATACCGGTCAGAAGAATCACTATTAAATATTTTTTACAAACCATGCAGCTCTAGTGTACTGGTGCCAATGTTACCTTGCCAGGTTTCCCATGCATCCTGAAAACCTGAAATTTTCCTGTCATGGACAACGCATGGAAAATGAGAAAAACAGAAAATAAAATGTCCTGGAATAGATTTAAATTAGATAGATTTAATAATGCGCAAACAATATTTTTACTACCATTTCCAGTATAAGGTGAATATACTAACTGTTGCTTTTCTTCACTGAAACAAAAAACTGGTGTATTACTACCTTAACTAAAATCATGTTATTTTTTATTTCATCAGTCGCTTAGTCAGACTGCCAAAATTCATCAGAATGCCGAAAATATCATCATTTGGAGTCAACTTTTCATGAGGGAGGACCCCCAGACCCCCCGTTTTGGTGTCCACCTATTATGACTATGGACCATTCTGGCTATGATACTGGGTGTTAAACATTCTGCTGCCATGCACTTTCCAAACAATCTAAAAATGCTAATGTAGATGACGGGATTAACTCAAATCCTGTCCTGGAAATATTTTTGGGATATGACTGGTCCTGCTCCGACTGCTGTGTTCAAGCGGTCCTTCTGCAGTGGCCTGTTTACATAAAGCACGGTGCTCTCTCTAACCTTTTACTGTTAACCTTTTGATCAAGGCACTCAATCCACACTCCACATACATACCATAAATACCACATATTCTTATATTAACGCTTATTTGAAGCACAAGGCCGAGTGCTATTTGCAGTGCAGACTACAGTTTAATTTAATTTGGTAGATTAATACCTGTTGTAAATAGGAATTAAAGTTTTGCATGAATAAAGATCAAATTTATGAAGAAAAGTAAAAAAAAAGGGGATAGAACAGACTATGACATTTTCAGTTTTCTCACCAGAAACACATTTTTATGACGCTTTAAGCATCTTAAACCTATTAAAATGACAACAAATGTGTTCTAGCATAATTTTATTTCTCTGGTAAGAAAAGTTTGTTACATTAGAGGTCTAATATATTACATGGTTGCTAACTTCTTTGCATATAATTTTTTATGAACAGAAAGTAAATTGATAGTATATACTCAAAAAAAAAAGCTTTTTCATTGAATTTACTTAATATTGTCTGATTATCATAATTCATTTACAACAAAAAATAAGTACATATTTGCTTTAATCAATGAGTACACATGAGCCATGCTTGGTCAGCAAAAGCTCAAACTATTATCAATTGAAATCAGCTTATTTATTCAGCAAATAATAGATATAAACTCAAAATCAAAACCTGGCGTGCACTGGCAGATAAAGTTTTATGACGTAGACACAGTTGCAATCACAA
The DNA here is from genome assembly GCA_038363315.1 of Mugilogobius chulae. Lineage (NCBI taxonomy): Eukaryota > Metazoa > Chordata > Actinopteri > Gobiiformes > Gobiidae > Mugilogobius > Mugilogobius chulae. The sequence goes on along the minus strand of CM076403.1, from coordinate 1,058,063 downwards.
GAAATTACTCTATTGCTTACTAAATGCAATGCTGTTAGTAAGAAAACTAATTCTTTACAGCTATAAAGTTGTAAAGTATGACTATATTCAGTGTCAAATGAATGAATGTGTTTTTAACTGAGTTTGTCTTGCACCTCCAGTGTACTCGTGTGCTCTGCTCAGAGATATCCTCCTTCAGGGACGGCTCTACATCTCCAGACACTGGCTGTGCTTCTACGCCAACCTCTTCGGCAAAGACATCAAGGTACGACTGACGGACAGACCAGCCTTCACTTTATCACTCTAGCCCTTGTCTAAGGCCTTTACCAGTCAGACGCTTCACAAAGTCCCTCATTCTTCACTGACACGGATCGTCTTACTGGATATTTACCTTTGCCACGGTGCTGTTTGGTCTGAGGCAGTGCGTTGTTGGGAGCTTACATTGCCTAAAGTGCTCTCCTGAGGTCTGAGTGACAATAAGCTGCTTATTCCAACAGCATTCCTATGAAATACAAGACATCTTTGTCTTCTTTATGTTCCAGAACTAGATAGCGGTGACAAGGTTCCTGCACAACTTCTAGAATGAAATTTAAGACTTTTGAAGACTAAGACTCATAAAAACAAATAATAATAATAAATTAAAGAATAAATAATGAATACATTGGTTTTGTCATATAAGCACTATTTATTGGCACAAAATTACATACATACATTATTTCTGACCAAAAATCACATTTTTCTTGTCTTGTCCCAATTTGATGCAGTCATGCCTGCACCTGTCACATGATTACAGACAGACAGACAGGTGCTGCACCTGTCACATGATTACAGACAGGTGCTTCACCTGTCACATGATTACAGACAGGTGCTGCACCTGTCACATGATTACAGACAGACAGGTGCTGCACCTGTCACATGATTACAGACAGGTGCTTCACCTGTCACATGATTACAGACAGGTGCTGCACCTGTCACATGATCACAGACAGGTGCTGCACCTGTCACATGATCACAGACAGGTGCTGCACCTGTCACATGACAGGTGCTGCACCTGTCACATGATCACAGACAGGTGCTGCACCTGTCACATGATCACAGACAGGTGCTGCACCTGTCACATGATCACAGACAGGTGCTGCACCTGTCACATGATCACAGACAGGTGCTGCACCTGTCACATGATCACAGACAGGTGCTGCACCTGTCACATGATCACAGACCGGTGCTGCACCTGTCACATGATTACAGACAGGTGCTGTACCTGTCACATGATTACAGACAGGTGCTGCACCTGTCACATGATCACAGACAGGTGCTGCACCTGTCACATGATCACAGACAGGTGCTGCACCTGTCACATGATCACAGACCGGTGCTGCACCTGTCACATGATCACAGACAGGTGCTGCACCTGTCACATGATCACAGACAGGTGCTGCACCTGTCACATGATCACAGACAGGTGCTGCACCTGTCACATGATTACAGACAGGTGCTGCACCTGTCACATGATTACAGACAGGTGCTGCACCTGTCACATGATTACAGACAGGTGCTGCACCTGTCACATGATTACAGACAGGTGCTGCACCTGTCACATGATTACAGACAGGTGCTCCCCTGTCCCGTCCTCACTGCACTCATCTGCAGTGAGCAGCTTTACAAAAGCACACACAGATTGTCTCTGGTGCTTCCACGGCTCTTCTTCAGTTCATTTACATTTCTGTGTATAAAGTCTGCAGAACTGTGTGAGCACAGCGGCTCAACTTGAAGTTAACTTGGAAATAAGTGGAGAGTTCTTTGCACATGCGGTGATTTAAAACAACTTATATAAATCCAAAAAATGTTACAAAATGCTTGTAGTGAAGCACATGGCCCATTCCACACAATGAGCAGCATCTGCTTCACTACCAATGGTAAAGTCAGCCCTAAGTGCTTGGTTTGTGTTAAATCACAGTGAGCTTACCTTAAACTGTCTCGCTAATTGAAGCTTGCCTTTTCTTTGACCAAGTTAAATAGTTCTTGTTTTAGTCCCAAACTTGTGAGGTGCTTCGTGCTAAGCTAACAGTGAACTCATGTGCTCTGAAGCACCTCTGTTTGCCCTGTAGTTCCCTATTACGCCTATTTACATGACAGTCATCACAGCAAATGTAATATCTCCGACACAAACATTCTTCATTTAACTTTGATAAATCTGCTAAAAAAAAACTACTTTAAATTTAAGACTGAAATTCCTAATTTTGACACATTTAGGACTGTTTAACATCTTAAATTTTCCATTTCTAAGTTAAGACATTTTAAGACTTTTAAAGGACCCACGGGAACCCTGAGTCAGTCAGTAATATTTCCTTATTTGTGGAAGAGGCCTACACTTATATGAACAATTTCAGAAACAAAATAAAAATGTCTGTTACTAAGCTGATTTCTGTGATTTACCACGAACCCTCGTCATAGTTTCTTCTAAAAAGCATGAAAAACACACAAAAGGTTTCATGTCTAATCATTGTATGAAATCAAACATGGCTTTGCTCCCACGTCAGAATCAGAAAGATCCATTGTCACAGAGTACAGTGAGTGAGCCTTCACTGAATGACTTAGTTAAATTTAGATGTAGTGAGGGCAGAGCGACCAGAGCAGCCTCATTCTGGACTTTTACAAAGAATACTAAAAAGGAGCTTGTGGAAACGCAGATTTTCTCTTTGTACAGTTGTAGTTTCCTTTGTAATCTTAGTGTACATTTGCTTAATGTTCGATGTGATTGTGCCTTTTGACACCAATGAGACTACTAATGCAAATTAGCCCACATCAGCTAACTAACACAACTTTTAATGTTCATTATAGTAATATCATATCAATAAAAATGAATGAAAACAATATGCTTTCAAAAGCACATTTGTTTTTCAGTCTATATTTGCAATTCAGCACCTGCCTGTATTGACAAATAACACTCTTTGTGTTTTATAGAACTAAAGGCTCACAAAAGTCACTTTAGCATAGCGTTAGTTTAACTGAGTAACTATCTGGAGGTGAAAAGTCAATACACAATTCAATAGAATTAGAACGTTAAAATAATATTTTGGGACATTCTGAATGGGTCTAAATACATTGTATGCTATAATGTGAAATACAACTACAGCAACCTCTTTTCTATAGAAACAAAGATGAGTGGGCCTCCTCCAGGACAAAAAACAGCCAATACTGCGGTCATGCAACCTCACTCAATGTAAAGACACAGATTTTTAATATTTATTTAGTGTCACAAGGAAATCTAAATGGCAAAAACATGATTTTATGCAAGTCTGTTTTTGGCCAAAAAGTTACACAGTGCACCTTTAATTAGAAGGACAAATATGATCAATTATTTGCATAATCCCCATCTTTCAAATATACTCCTGAGCACCCACACTTTGTAATCCCAGGCACCAGAACCAGTAAAAAACACATGACAGTCATGTATTACCCACATCAGGATTTGAGTTAGAGCTCTATCTTGTGGCTGCAAAGAAAATGACATAGGGGAAGCAATCAAATAGTTTTTTGCCTGATACGCTAATGCTTCAGAAATGCTCAAAACGAGTCTAGGTGATTTATTTAAAAACAGTTCAGAAGTAATCCGAGATCAACCTATGACATCACAAAACTGAAAAAAAAGAATCTTGACATGTGAGTAAGAAACTAGACCTGTGCACAGCCTCAGAGCTGTGAACTTCTCCACACGTCAGGATCACTCCCACACAAAACTCACATCACTCACAAGCTCACTGCCCATATTTGGTGCTGTCAATCAAAGTCTGTTCACACCACCTGGGCGTATTTTAAAAGGCCTCTGGGCATCTCCGACTTTTGCAAGTCTGTTTGAGGTTCAGTTGTGGGCGTTTTTTTTTTACAGTTTTGTGATAGATTTTGAACTTTATCAAAGCGACAAGATAACAAAAAAGACTGCTTTTTGTGTCATATAAATGTAACTATTTCAAGAAAACAAATTGGACAAAAATCCAAGTTTTTGCTTCGTCAATTACAGTAGTAAATTGAGTTATTATTAAATTGAACATGTATCTTACGTTCTAATATCCAAATATAGCAAAACTTTTAGCAAATTTTTTTCAATCGGTCATGCCCAAAAAAAAAGTCTTAGATTAGTCTGTAGAGAGGCTTAAAATTAGGCAAAAGTTCCTTCATTGTGGAGAAGCCTTTCGAGGACTTCGGACATGGTTAAAAACTAAAAACATTGACTTTTTTTACCTTGTCTGAGTACGGTTCTGTCTCTGTTTCAGGTGGCCATCCCTGTGGTGTCAGTGAGATTGGTGAAGAAGCACAAAACCGCAGGCCTGGTGCCAAACGGACTGGCCATCACCACCGACACTGGGCAAAAGGTCTGCTGCAGCTTTACATCATTCTACTTCTGTAATGTTACAAGTGTAGGTCATAGTTCACACATCTCATAAAGCTGTTTTCCCAGGGCTTTGTAGACTGTTCAAACGCATATAAATGACTTCAGAGGTTAAACATTACATCTCTAAAACCTACGAGAGCTTATAAAGTAGTAATGGAATTTTAGGGTTTATACAAATGTACAACTTGTGTTTACTTCATCCACATTTATTTAAGCGCAAAAATCCAGCATGTTCAATGGATATTATTTCCTTTGACTGAAAACACGTAGTTCCTCCTCATTTTATGTCATTAAGTGAAAATACATGAAGCGCTCCGCTGTCTTTTCAACTCCACATACCTTCACTGATTACTTTCTTTGACCTCTGATTTGTTAAACTTGAAGCCGCAGCTATTGTATTAACCTGTTTGAACTGCTTCACTTTACAGTTAAATGCAAGATATTGAATGCTTTTATAGAAATCTTAACAAATGGAAAAGATAAACCAAAATCATTGTCCAATAAAAGACATAACTTAATGTTTTTCAAGTTCAATTGAGGGAAAAATAGTAATCAACAATAAAACTACCACTTCATGACATCACAAGGTGGTACAGAGCATTTTCATCTTTGGAGATGTATACACTTTAAAGAGAAACTAAATGCAGAATCAACTTTTTTTCACTGTCAAATGTGTATACGGGGTCAAAATTTAATATCTACTGTTTCTGGACCTTTTTTGAACATTTTTGTGCATTTTACAGTTATGTGGGTTGAACTGATCTCATTTTCAATTTAGACAAACTCACATGTTCACGTCATAAGTTCATGTGCTTGTGTAGGCTACAGCAAAGGCTTTATACATATGTCTGCAAAGTTAATAAAAAGAATCTTGACGTGTGAGTAGAAACTCGACCTGTGCACAGCCTCTTGCCTGGGATCCAGAACCCACACTTCAGCAAACTGTGAAGAGTGGTCTGGTCGCCACACCCTCCGCCTGCGTTTCAGATCAAATCTACATCGTACCGGCAGTCAGGTTAGCTTATTAGCGTGACGCAGAGGAGCTGATTGGTCGTCTGTCATTTAGACCAAAATCTAACTTCACTCACCTCACATTAAAATCGTTTTTTGCTTCGCTCATTGATTCTGCAGAAATCCGCTATGTTTTTCAGTTCCACGTGATATTTTTTTCATTATTTTTTTCGGAGAGCAGCCATGTTGGAATTTACATGGCGGAAGATGCGTGTCTCTGATTGGCTAATTCATCTGTCAATCACGGCTACAGAACTCCGAAAGAGGGACACGGTGACCAGACGATATATTTTAATATATCGTCTGAATTTTTCCAGGCAACACAGCCTCAGAGCTGTGAACTTCTCCACACGTCAGGGATCTCTCCCACACAAAACTCACATCACTCACAAGCTCACTGTCCATACATGGTGCTGTCAATCAAAGTCTGTTCACACACCTGGGCGTCCTTTTAAAAGGGCCTCCGGGCATCTCCCACTTTTGCGAGTCTGTTTGAGGTTCAGTTGTGGGCGGAGTTAGTCTAGTAAATTTAGTAAGTTTAGCTTCACTTTAACAATCCAAGATTACTTGAACATTTGTGGATGAAGCTAAACACAACTTCAGGATGTTTTTTGGTGAAGTAACAACATTTTGAAATAGATGAGAGGTCACAAAAGTAAATTTTGCGTAATGTGGGACCTCTAAACTCCACGAAACCGTGTCAGTTGTGTGTAAATTGTCTTTGGTGCTTTTTGACGACACATGGAGCGATTCTGTTTTACAAATCAAACTACTTCCTGTCATTTTCAACTTTTATTTGTCAATTTGCTGCTCATCAGATGTAAAAACTATGATAAATATTTAAGGACTATCCACCAAATTAAGTCAAAGTTGGAAAAATAATCGGTCTTGTCATGTCATGTTCTTTACAATGCTCCTGTGTTTTGCCAAACAAAACATGGACATTGTCTAGTCTTATTTTTTTAATTTATACAGTACATTTTGAATCTCAACCAAAACATTTACATAAACAGTGTCTTACTTAAGAAAAAAGAGAGAGAAAGAAAATTATAAAATGCAATGTTTTTATTCTATTAGTCGATATTTAGTAAGTGAAATATTAAGCTGTAAAACTGGATGAAAAGTGATTAGAAAATGTGACTGTGCGCCCAGGCTAAACGCTCGCTAATCCATCTGACACACTTTGCATATTTAACCCAAATTACTCATTTTCTATATTTAGCCTTCAAGCTCATTCAACAGATTAGTGATTTTTTTTTCTCATTTGGACTTCGTTTGGTGTGATAGTCCTCGTGGTAAATGCAGTATTTATCACAGTTTTACAGTGAAGGTGCAATTGACAAAATCACATGTGTTATTAAAAAGACAATTTACACACAACTGACACGGTTTGCAGGGAGTTTTTGATTTAACAGTTGTCCTTGTTTGTTCTGTTTCAGTATGTGTTTGTGTCGCTGCTGTCCCGGGACAGCGTGTACGACGTGCTCAGGAGGATCTGCACACATCTACAGGTATCGTTTAGACTTTAGTTCATTTTTTAAAAGGAAAACTATTGTTATCTTTTTTAGGGATGGGCCGATATGGAAATTTTGGGCCGATACCGATAACCAATAATTGCCCTCTGCTCTGGCCGATAACCGATAACTGCCGATACCGATAGGTATATTTTAAAACAGATCTAAGTGACATTTTGGCTTTGTTAAATGTCTGTTAGTTTGTGTGATGGTTACAAATGTATTTTTTTCATATTTTAAGCAAACATCTGCTCTCTGCTGCCTCCTGCTGGAAAAACCTGCACTTATAATCTGACAGCTCTTCTGATAAACACTGGTGCTTTTATTTGTACATTTGACAGTGTAAAGTATTTGAATGTACTTTTCTTTGCCTTGTTTAAAAAATTATAAATTGATAAAAAAAAAATTACATAAGGAAAAAAGTTTTGTTGTAGGTCTGATGCTAGTGTTTGCAGAAGTGAACTGTAGGGGAAGTTGCTTGGTTCTGCTTTAAAATCCACAGCACAACTTACAAGATCAAAAACTTACAAACAAATATGTTTATCTGAGATAAAAAAAATATTTTGTGGATTTTATTATGTAAATATAAAGACTGATTTTGGCTTAATTGTTTGTTTATTTATACTTTGTATTCTTTTGTCTGTTCAAAATTGCAAATATGATGCTTTTAGAGCAAACTGAGGCTGGTATATGCACACACAGAGACTGGAAATATATCGGCGGCCAAATATCGGTCATCATTTCGATATCGGACCGATACCGATAAACAAACATACCATCAATATCGGCCGATATCAATACCGATATATCGCCCATCCCTATATTTTTTTTCATATATTTAGAGAAAAAAACTAAAAGAACAATAATGTATGCTTTGTTCATTGTAAAAAACACAAAAACAAGCTTATAAACAAGAACAGGTCAAGCCTTATTGAATCAAAAATATGGCTTTTGCTCACTTTGGCTGCCATCTTGGTCATTTAGCTTTAGGCCTGTTGCTAGGGGCTCGACATGATATCGAATGTGCACAGTTGTGTTTCCTTCCACGATTCTTTTGCGCAAAGAGCTCGAGCCGAGTGGAGCCCTAAACTGCCACAAGATCCGACATTTCTTTCTTCTGAATATAAACAGTTTGCGTGTACATTGCGCTCTATGGAAAGATTGTTGTTTTTTTTTTTCGTTACATTTACAGAAGAAGCATGAACCTGTTGTGTTTGTGTGAACAGGTGAACGGGAAGAGTCTGAGTCTGAAGCAGCTGATGGAAGAACTGCGCTGTCTCTGGTCAGTCTCTCTCTCTCTCTTTCTCTATCTCTCTCTTTTCTTTCTCTGTATTCTCTCCTCTCTTTCTGTCTCTCTCCCCTTCTCTTTCTCTCTGTATCTCTTTTTCTATCCCCCTCTTTCTCCTCCCTCTCTCTCTCTGTATGTCCCCCCTCTTCTTCTTCTCCTTTCTCTTTCTGTCTCTTTCCTCTCTCTCTACCCTCTCTCGGCCTTTCTCTGTACCTCTTCTATTATCATCTCTTCACTCTTTCTCTATTTGACTCTCTGTATCTTACCTTCTTTCTCTCTCCTCATCTACCCTCTACTTTTCTCTCTTGTCTCTTCCACTCTCTCTGTTCTCCCTCTACATCTCTTTGTCTTTCACAACTTGCCATATGTTTTCTCCTCTCTCGTTCTCTCCATCTATTTCTCTTTCTCTCATTTATCTGTTGTCACTACTCTCATTTCTTTTCTCTCTCTTTGCTCACATTCTCTTCCTCTTCTTATTCTTTCTACTCTCTCCCTCTCTCTCTTTCTCTCCATTTGTCTTTCTCCTGTCTTACTCTTTCTCATCTCTCTCTCTTCTCTCTCTCTTCTCCTTTTTGTCTTTTCTCCTCTCATTATTCTCTCTCTCTCTTTCTCTCTCTCTCTCTTGTTCTCTCTCTCTCTCTCTCTCTCTCTCTCTCTCTCTTTTACTCGCTCTCTCTTTCTTTTCTCCCTGTCTCCTCTCTCTTCTTCTCCCTCTCCTTTGTCTTTTTTCCCTGTTTTACTCTCTCTCTCTCTCCTTTTGTCTTTTCTCCCTGTCTTACTCTCTCTCTCTCTCCTCTTGTCTTTTCTCCTGTCTTACTCTCTGTCTCTTCCTCTCTTCTCACTCTCTTTTACTCTCCTCTGTCTTCTCTCCCTGTCTTTCCTCTCTCTCTCTCCTCTCTCTCCTTTTGTCTTTTCTCCTGTCTTACTCTTCTTTTCCTTCCTCTTCTCTCACTCTCCTTTTTACTCGCTCTCTCTTTGTCTTTTCTCCCTGTCTCGACCTCACTCTCTCTCTCTCTCTCTCTCTCCTTTTGTCTTTTTCTCCCTGTTCTTACTCTCTCTCTCTCTCCTTGTCTTCTCCCTGCTTACTCTCTTCTCTCTCTCTTTTGTCTTTTCTCCCTGTCTTACTCTATCTCTCTTCCTCTCTCTCTCACTCTCTCTTTACTCCCTCTCTCTGTCTTTCTCTCTCCTCTGACTTCTCCTTTGTCTTTCTCCCTGTCTTTCTCTCTCTTCTCTTTCTCTCTCTCTCTCTCTTCTCTCTCTCTCTCTCTCTCTCTCTCTCTCCTCCTGACTGACACCTGCCTGTCTCTCACTCCGTCTCCTCAGTCAGTAGCCTTACCTCCACACCAGTAGATCATTACTTTTCTTTAGCGACAGCCTGGTTGTGAATGAAGGTGAGATATGAATCAAAAAGTGTGTCACGTTCTTAACTGTGTCACTCAGAGCAGCTTTGTGCAGAGCTGTCACTGGAATCACAACATACTGGGACAATATTTTGTAAAACTCAGTGAGGGAGGGCTATGTACAAAGAAGCTGTCAAAGGCTGTCTTGTTTGCCAGGTTTTCAGAGTGAAACAAGTGACCAAGTCTTTGAAAATGAATGTCAGCCCTTGATTCATTTGAACGTTGTGTGTTGCCTCTAAACAAGTAACTAATGATTTTGACATATTTTAATAGTTTTTCTCACATTAACAACTTCTTCTAAGAATGAGAATATGATAAGAACCCATGTTTCAGTGATAATGTTGTAAATCAAACTTCAAAACTGCTAAAATTCACCTCTTTTATGACTTGAATGTGCAGCCCAAGACACCACAACCTTCAAAAAGTGACTTTGTAAACAAAAAAAAAAAAAATTTGAAAAAAGATTAATGAAAAAAGTAGATTGTCAGATTGAGCTCACGATTTGATTTTATCACAATATTGCCCAGCCCTAACTTTCAGTTTTTGCTAAATTTCTTCAAATTGAAAGTGGAACATGTTTTGTCAAAGTTGCTTTGGGACTAGGCCTGGCCGATAATGTTTTTGGGGGCCAAATACTGATTTAAAGAACCCCAAAAGGAAAATAGTTTTAATAATAACCATTGATTCCCAATCTCGTTAAAAAGCATCGCAGCCAAATATCCTCCATTTACTTCAAGCACACACTGCAGACTAGATATTTCATTGAATGCACAAAAACACAATCATATAGAGGGATTTTCGTCGACGTTCACTCTCCGCCCTACTGGCATGCGTCCTGCAGAAAGCACGCCTCTCCATTTGTTTACATTGGGAATTAAACAATTAAAACAAAATTAAAAACAACGAAACCGAACGGGATGACAGCTAGCTGCTTTCATCAGGTCTGAACCGGTCTGACAGACGTCTGTCCCCTGAAGCTTGAGACAGCGTTTTTCTCACTTACCTGAATGTAACTTCTGAAGGGTCGTAGGATCAAATTTCATCCATAAATGTTAACTTAGCAGCATACCTTTTGTTTTCGCCAAAGTGCTAAACTCTTGACGTTGGCTGACAACGGAGCTTTTTTCGACTTGTTTCCACTGTCTATGGTTGCGGAGGCTCTTTCTACAGCGGGGTGCGCGCGCATCGCCCGTGTTGATAAACAAAAAATCCCTCTATAAAACTCTCAATATTTAAGTCATTAACATGAATGACTAGAAAGTTGTGCTACGCCATTAAACTAGCTTGCTAAGATACAATTACACACATATGACTTTCGATTGAAGTGGTATTGTTTAACAGTTTATTCCTTACTTACAGTCTAAACTCAGGCGTTGTGAATGTGTATGTCTGTGTTTTCAGTCTGTAAACTGAAAATAAATTGAATCATAATGGAGCAGCGTCTATTTTACTTTGGCCATGGATAACTTTACAATCAAATTACTTTTTTTTTCCACAATTAAAAAGCCGTGAACCGGATGTATAACCTTGTTGTCGTGGCAGCGTAAGGTCGAGCAGATGGCGGTTTGGTAAAGTTTGGACAGAGCGCTGTAAAGTTTGAATGGAGGGACTTTATTAATGTCACTCCTGGGCTTATTATAATATCGGAAATGTTAAAAGAGAAAGAAGTAAGAACGTGTGGATGTGGAACCAAATCTCTGCGCAGAGCAGAGATGCTGATTTCTCTGATCTGGTGAGGGTTTCTGATCTGTTGGACATACAGCAGAAAAAAACTACTGTAAGTTTGCATTGAAATGCTAACAGCCCCGCGGCTCGCCTTGAAATAATGAAATTTATCGGCGCCAATTACTCGTTCAGGTCCTTTTTGAGACTTGTGATGAACCAATGATCAGTGCAATACTTGGATCTGTTATCGATGCCAGTACATAAAATTTTCTGTTGCGGGGTATCGGTCTCATGATACTGGTTCAGCTGATATTATGGTTGTATTTTAACTTGGACATAATAAGACTATATCTGGGCTGATGTTGACCCCATAGTGTATCTTTCTGTACATTAAGCAACCTTACAACCATGTTCTGCTTAACTTGGTCCAGGAGTTCATGGCTCCAGCAGAGTGACCTGTTCAGGCACAGTTTGCAATAAGGACAGGACAATAGGATCACAAACACTGATAAATGTAGAAAATTACGATTGGCTCTGTTCACAGAACTTGAGTTGGCTTGTGTACGTTCAAAATGGCTACCTTCTGTACATACAACCATTTCGTGTTAGCGTTAGCATTTAGACACAATCATGTCTATTTTTAAACACACAAGTGTCTCTGGTGAAATATTCCTCTAATATGTAAAGTCTTTAACATGTTTTCAGTAACATTCACCACAACTGTTTGATCTAAAGAGTATTTATTTACTTTAAACTGATGTAGTGAAAACCTCATAGAAATGAATTGAACAGGAAATGCTTGTATGTACAGGATGTACTATTTTGAACGAAAACAAGCCAATTGCACAGGGCCTATTATGGTCTTCTTGATTTGGTCTCGATAAACCACAGTTTTGGTCTCGACTTTGACGCTCAGTGGCCTTTGTCTTGGGACACTGTAGATTTTGGAACAGAATTGGTTTCAATCAGTGTGGTCTTGAGTCTACTACATTATGTCATGGTTATACTTTTTTCATTTCAGAAATTTCTCAAACTGTACATAGTGTTGCCACATTTTAATGAAAATTGTACTTTGAATGGACACAAAAAATGGCAATACAGGAAGTGGACGTGGATTTACCCAATTTTGAAGATATGGCTATTGTTTAGCCTTTTAAAGTACATTAAATACTGTAGAATCAAATTATCCCAACAACAAAAAACTGACAAATGTCAACAGACTCGTGGGTGTTTAAAGATCACATATTACACAAAATTGACTTCTTTTAGTTTTTTGTCCTTTCGTGATGTTTTTATCTCATCAAAAACATACTTTAAGTTGTGATTTTCTTTGAAAATGAAAATGCTGAAAATGCTCTTTGTGATGTCATTAGGTGGCAGTTTTAAGGTTAACAGCCTTTTTAGCCTAATTGAAGCGGTTTACTGACAGTTCTCCTGCTCTTCAGATATGTACACTGTAGTCTTAAATTGTTGCATATGTACTACAGTATTGTGACTGCCACAGAAGTCTTCAGAATTTTTTAAACGAGACTAAAACAATTTTTGTAGCTACTTGTAAACATTAACACAGCTGAACAGTACGAAAAGATTCTACTGAAGTTGAACTGGGGCATAAAAGCACAGTGAAACATGGCTTCTGCTACCACACATAGACATCATAAGATGGAACAGAGCGTTTTCAATTCAGGTGAAAAACACGGTGTAAACATGCAGGGTTTTTGCAATGTCATTATAACATAGATAAAAAAATTGTATAATGTGGGTCCTTTAATTCAGTGTTTCCCAACCAGGGCTACGTGGACTCCAGGGGGTAGCGACCATTTGCCAGGGGTCCGTGGGATGATAGCAGGTTTAAAAGAAAGGTAGAAATGCAAGTATTGTTTGCAACACATATTACATGTTAAGAGGCAACTGTTTGACTTGAAATACATTAAACAATAAAATGCAAGGGTTATACATGAAAATATATGAGTAATGATAAAATACCCCTAAAAATACATGACATAAGGCCTGACGAGTGTGCCTTGAGTCACTGCCAGGTGTGCCTCGAAAAATATGCCAGTTTTAAATATTTATTCTATAAAATAAGGTTAATCCTCGTTAATGTTTTGATTTACAATGTGGAAGTTATTTACAGCAAGAAACAAAAAGCAAAACCAATCACCATTTATGCATTTAAAGAATCATTTAAAGATTATCTATGTAAAAATGCTCCAAAACAGCTTCATTTGGCCATATTTCAATAGGTGGTGTTCCACAGAAAAAAAATGAAGCAAAACTCAAAAAAGTTGGGAAAGACTGACATAGGGGGTAGTCCTTTTGTGAGATCTTTATTAGGGGGTACTCAAGACGAAAAAGGTTGGGAACCAGTATTTTAATTGAAACAAAATCTAACTCCAGGGATTTTTCAATGAGGTAACACATAAGATGGCTCAAACTCAGTGAAGTAAACTTTGTGCTGTATATAAGACTCTTCATCTGGGTTCACGTGCTGATCTGATGTGCTTCCCCAGGACGAGTTTCCAGCGGCAGACGAGTTCCCTGTAGTGGATGAGTTCCCCTCGGTGCTGAAGTGGAGGAGAAAACCCTCTGCGGTGTCTGTGTCCTCCTCTCTCCCTGACCTGCTGGGGAACTCCTCGGGCAGCCTCTCCTCCCCCGACGTTCCCTTCAAAGCCGAGCCGCCTCTGGAAGGTGAGTACGCGGGTCGTAAAACTCAGCGCAGAGAGAGCAAAAGTTCAAGGCTGTTCTCAAGGACGTACGCAGGGATTACTCACGCCAACAATCAATACAACGTCTGCTCGTCTGAATCACTTCGGAGATGCTGGTTTTGTTGTTGTGTAAGTGAGAGAGTATTTAGGTCAGAGATGTGGACTTGCAAGTCGTGAGTTGGACTTGAATTACACTTGAGTGATTTTTTTTATTATTATTTGAGGTTTGACCAGATAAAATAGACTAAAATGTGGGACTCAACTTCTACATATCCTCTGGAATGACTGCTGCTGAAAAAACGGAACATCATGGCAATATTGAATCTGATTTGTCGAAGAAGACAGTTTTTGTTAAATATAGTCTTAAATATAAGCTTTCTCATCCAAAAATGCACACATTTCCTCGGTGTGCATGTTGTTTAAAGTCAAAATAGTTCTTCTGCTAAAATCATTGCCGCCATGTTTGTTTTAGTTTGAACACATCACAATGGTGCGCTGTGATTGGTCTGCTGCTGAACTGTGATTGGTCCAGCTGATTATGACGTCTCAGACGTTCACTGGGGTCACTCCAGAAGGATTGTGCAGATGTTGTGATAATCACAGATGTTGTGAGAGAATCCATTTGGTAGAGTTAGGTTATAGTGACTTGGGACTTGACTTGGACTTGGAGCTCTACGATGTAACAATCAGTGAAATTGCAGAAATATAATATATAATCAGTATTTTGAGATAATAACTAAAATCATTGGACGTGGACTCCACTTTTTATTTTTGCAGACAGTGAAGTGTCATAATCTTTGAAGTTCTTTTCAGATGTCCTACCAGACTCATAGACGGATACAATTTTTTCTCTGAAGTCCTCAGACAGCTCTTTTGCTCTCCCATGGTACTCATCTCACCTGAACAATCAGGGACACATTAAATTAAATGTTTGAGGTTAAACTGGACAAGTCTCATTCAATTACGGTAAATGATTTTCTTGTGATCTCAAAATAGTGTTAAAATTGAGATTAACAATCTACACATTAAAAGAGATGTCAAGATTATTAGGTTAATTGATAATCATGATTATTCAAGTCACAATATAGTTGTAAGAACAATAGAATATAATAGTGACTTTGTTTTTAGATGCAAAATTAAGTCCTTTTAGTTCACTTTATTGAAACCAGGATGGGACTGGTCAGGTTTTTTTTGTTTTGTTTTTGAAAAAAAAAAGCATAGGCACAGATGTTATAATGTTATATCCCAGGGAAATACATGAGTGAACAGTAATTTGTGATTTTTTGGTAACTGTTATGGATTTGTTATTACAAATATTGGCAAATATTGATTTGTAACAGCAGGAAGTTAAATAATCGAACCAATTGAATTACATATTCAGACAAAAAGGAGGAAAAGTGACATGTTAGACTATGAGAAAGAAAGAAAATGATTCTAACCCTAAACGTTCATGTGTTTTAATCATAGTACATGAATAATCACTATATTGTGATATGTTGTCTGACAATAACTGTAACACTGAATGTTGACATTCCCAGTAATTTGACACGACTGTATACACTTTTATATTGACTTTCTCTCTCCAAATCTGATGCAACATTCCATCCAAACAGAGACAAACGACGGTGATGCTGTGAGAGGAAGCCCAGGCAGAGCGTCCTCTTTTAGACCCTAAAGTCGCTCTTATGTAACATGTCATTAAGCTCACATGGAGACGGAGTCATGTGGAGCGGCTATAAACAGCTTAGGCCCGTGTAGATTAAAGACAGATTATCACAACAATGTGGCCTTGGAGCGCACGGAGGACACACTTAACCACTCCTCCTCCAAATGTTTGGGATGATTATCTGCTTCATGGTCATTTTTCTGGAATTATGGGCTTTATACACAACAAACAACAAGCCCATGTCAAATTAGTAACTAGATTAACTTTTGCTGACATATGGTAATCATCAGGTTTTTTGTAGTAAATTGATCATAGACAAACACAACTGTAAGCGAGGCATTACTGTACTTTGCACTGTAGGTCAGGGTCACTTGTACTTATATTGCTTGTGTACAGAAACCAAAATAACGTCAGTTGTTTGAAAATGAGTACGAAGCATATATAAAAATACATGCTTAAAAAAGTTTTATTTTTTACAGACATGCCGCTGATCAGCAGAAGAAATTGACTTGTCAAAAATGGCAATTAATGTGTATTCTTAGATGCTGCTGGGGTGCCGATAACCGATATGACAGCCAATATAATAAGAAATAGAAAAATACTTTTTCATTAGGAGCAGATGTTTAAAAAAAACTAGGGATGCACCGATCCGATACCTGGATCGGACATCTGTGCCGATCCAGGACATTTTGCTGGATTGGGTATCGGCTCCATGATATCGGTTCAGACGATATTGTGGCTGTGCCTTTAATTGGACATAATAAGATTAATTTACAGGCTGGTGTTGATCCATAGCAATTCATAATATTGGGCATTTTATTCAGATTGAGTTGTTAAGTTGTGACTTGCACTATAAACAACAGTTACATAACACAATATGACCGAATGTAATAGTTTTTATAAGAAAAAGAAGCAATTTCAGTCCTTTCACTAGCATCGGTTGATATCGGGTATCGGCAGATAGTTAAAGCCAAATATCGGGATCAATATTGGAACAGAAAAAGCTGGATCGGTGCATCCCAAAAATAAAAATTGATCTTAATCTTTGTGATCTTAATTTGGATTTTTTATGGCACATTTAGTTTTCCTTTTGCCTCTTATGAGTAACTTTAAAGGCTTGACATTATATTTGATAGTCTTGTACGACTGAAGTGAATTCAAGAGGCTAAAGGTGAAGTTAGCCTCATTAATATGCACGATGTCGCCGTAATTACAATGCGTAACTATCGACCATTAACACCTCTTTTCATGACTAATTTACATGTCAATATATCTTCAGTAATCATCAACACAGCTACAACACTTTACAGTCACCAGAGAGAACGAGCTGAGGCAATGTTATTGTTGTAGCATCATGAGCTAACCGCTAACTTCTAGTTAACTACAGTGAGCAACAAGTTACATTAAAAGTTATAGCGAACACGTTTTAAAAACTCACTGTCCAGATAACCTCTTCTCAGAACCCAAGACTTCACAAAAATAATTCCTTTAATCCAATCTCCAAACAAGAAAGTAGTGAGAAACTTCAGCTTGTTGTTGTTGACAGCAGCAGTTGTGTGTACTTTCTGATGATCGTCCCTCTTCTACACACTGACACTTTGATAAAACAAAAATTATTTTTGTTGTTGCGGTCGTCATCTTTGAAAAAGTTCTTTTCTTTTCTTTAGAGTTAGTAGCAAAGTTGAGAGCATTTAAATCCAGCGCTGCCTCAGAGCGCACTGATGCAGCGCGTCAGCCTGGTGCTGCGTTCAGGTGCAGTCCGACAATAAAACACCTGCACAAATATATGTAATAACCGCGCTAAATATTGATCTAATTGGTGGTTGAATGGAATGTTTGTATTCTGGAAGATCTAAGCCAGGGGTGCCCAAAGTGGGGCCCGGGGGCCAAATTCGGCCCGCCAGATGGTTCAATTTGGCCCGCGAAGGGTTGTTCAGGTTTGTTAGGACTAACTGTTTGATTAAATTTTGTGCTGAAAAGACTGTCAAATGACAAAATTCATGTGCAATCTCTTAAAACGTGTTAATAAAAGATATGTTAATCTTCATCTCTTCTCAAAATGTTTTTTTAAATGCTGAACAAAATGGCCCTTGGCACTCTTCAATGCAATACATTTTGGCCCGCGAAGAAAAAATCTGCAAATTTTGGCCCACCAAGGAAAAAAGTTTGGGCACCCCTGATCTAAGCTTTAAAATGAGCTACAACATGCCCTAAATATTGGTGAAATATCAGCGATATTTTGGCTAATACCCGATAGGCCTGTAAGTACTCATATCGGGAAAATATCGGCCAGCCGATCAGCCGATATATCGGTTGGGCCTTCCTTTTAACTTGTTATTTCTACTACCTTAAGTTGTTGACTTTTTATCTCCAGAAAGTTACCTAGAACCCTTAGACTTTATCGACTTGTATAAAGCTGGGTAATATGCTGGTTTATGGAATGAATGTTACCTAAACACATCACTGTTGTCTGATCTTTGTAACTGACTGTGAATAATTCATCACTAAATCAGGATGTTTTTTTCCTCACAATAATTTGATCACCTTGTCTTTATTTAGGTAATGTGCAGTATTTCCTTGTGAGTGTGCTCTCTCAGCGTCCATGAGAATGTCAGTCCTGTAGGCGTTGCCTGGTTGAGACAGAAACACTAAACATGTTGGTGTTGATGTTGTGTTGCAGAGCGCTCTCCGCAGACGGACCGGGGCCTCTTATCGGAGTCCGGGGCAGAGCTGGGCCAGATGGAGTACCAGCTGCTCAAGTTCTTCACCCTGCTGTGAGTAGAACCAACACGCAACGGGCTCAAAGGCACAAAGGCAGACGCTGCGAGAGAGACACGGAGATTGCACAGAGGCCATGAGTCAATCTACAAAAGGCAAAAAAGTCACTGAACTCTGCATAATTTGGTTCTTAAATGACGCTAAATCATTTGCAGTAAGTATTGAAGTCAACTACGTTAAATGAAGGCCTCATTCTTAAGACACTTCTCCTGTTTTTGCTAAATTCAGTTTATATTGCCCAAACTTCACATGTTGTTTCCATCTCTCCGAGTATAAAAGCCAGTCCTTCATTCTTTCAGAGATTACACACAGACACGAGGAAAGGCAGAGTTCTTGTTGTGTGAATGAGTCTGAATAAACATCAGTGTTTGTTGAAAGACAAAGAAAACTAACCCTTTTGAAATCAGACTGACTCAATACTCTCTGTCCCGTTATTTTTGTCAACTGAAGCTCTATGAGTTTGTAGTTACTGGCTCTGTAGTTTTATAAATATTAGCTCCGTACTTAAGTCAGTTGCTGCACCTCACAGATGTCAGTGCAGCACTCTCACTGGTGGAACAGCAGAGTACATGAAACAGCATTTGTCCCTCGCTGCATCCCAGTTTTGAGAAGCAGGAAGAACTCGAGTCCGATAAGGACATGTAATACTGTATATAAATAGTTATTCACAAATTTCATTTTTTTAATATATAGGATAAATTCCATTCCCAGTCAGACTATGAAAAAATGTGCTATTTATAGTCCAGAAAATACTCTAAATGGTCTTTTATTAACATGTTTTAGGAGAATACAAGCTATTTCAGAATAAAATGTTCATATAATCAATCAAATACATCTTAAATGTGTTTAATATTTTATCGTGAATGTTGTTCTGAAGACATGCAAAAACTGAATATTGAGTATATCATTTAGAGTAAAATATATATATAATCAATCAAAAGGAGCTGTTTCAAAATACAAATTAAATACACTGTGAGCTTACAAAGAACTACAGAAAGGAGATTTAGTTTGAAGTAATTTAGTCCAGGGGTTCAGGGACCCCTAAAACTAACATGTACCCAACTCGTGGGCCAAACAAAATACATTTGTGTAATAATTTCAAGTTGGAAAACCATTCAAATTAGTTAGATTTTTTTAGTTTTTTGTAGTTTATTGCTTTATCTGATCAAAATTCAGTCAATCATGTAAAAAAAACAACAACATATTAAATACCTTGTCATAATTGTAAGATGACATCATGAAATTAACTTACAACCCCCAGGTTTTGCTTCTGACTCTCACTCTGAAAGCAACTGAAATATGTAATGTGTTACTGGGATAAGAGGGATTAGGAACTGTCTGAATAGTATTTGGTCAAATATTCCAGAGATATTGCTAGTATTGACAAGGCATCATGTCCTTTAAGTTGGCTTACCAATCAGAACGTGTCTTAAGCCCCAAGAGTCATATTTAATAATTCAACTTTAAGCATGTTTAAAGACATACAGTATGTTAACACTCAGAGCGTTTACACAGAGGCCAGGAAAACCAGATAACCAGCCTAATCCCATTTAAACCAGTTTTCCAAAGCTCATGTAAACCCGGGCAGACCTGAAGAACTGTAAACCGGTTTTCGAAAAACCCAATTGGCGCACGTGTCCTGACCGATTGTAGTCTGATTTCAGACTCATGTAAACAGAAAATCGTTCTGGAGCTTGAAAAATGTAACTGAGCATGCTCACAACCACTGCCCACTCCACATTCCAGCAATAGATTAAGAATTTTAGAACACAATCTCACATTTAACTCCATGTTTAACACTGTTCTAAATGTTTAAAATTGTCCTACATGTTCCAGAAAAAACTGTGTGTCATTTAAAGGTGCACTGTGTAACTCACAATTTAATACAAATAGGCAGATAGAATCATTCTTTATAACATTCTTATTGGAGATTAATACGTTTTATGCCATAATGTGAAGAAATATTGCTGCTTTTCCATGAAAGTAAACAAGAGAAGGCCTTCCTCTTGGCCAAATGTAGAGAAAAGTCACAATATTTTTATAATTTATTTTGTGTTACAAAGACATCTAAACTAGAAAAACATGCTTATATTAAAGTTCATTTTTTGGTCAAAAAGTTACATGGTGCACCTTTAACAAACAGTATTACAAACAGTTAATAAAAATAGTCAACCAGAACAATGTTAAAGTAATTCAACAGTCCTGCAGTAGTGAATCTGACACAGCAGGACTTGTCTCTCCAGGGTAATCGGTTTACTCTCATGCATGTAAACAGTATCAAAACTAGTCCGACCGGTTTCAGGGGGGAACCAAATAGAGTCTGTGTTTTTAGCCTAGTCTGATTTCTCATAATCTAGATATCTCAAAACATTATCGAGATATTAATTTGTGTCACTATCACCCAGCTGTAGTTAGAACTGATTAAACATGATTTTTTTACATTCATTTTATGTAATAGATTTTAAAAACAGATTGATTTTTACAAAGCACTTCTCGTGACAATATTTCAAGCCACACAAGAGCACATATGTCCATTAGAAGACATATTGCCCCTTTTACAGTATGTTAAGACTGAGATGTGCTTCATTGATTCTTGTAAACATGTTTGGGACAGCACAGTGATGGCTTTTTCTTATCAATATCTCCCCTAAGTTATTGATATTTTGTGATCAATACGACACACCTCTTGTTGAGCTAAAATACATTACAGTCGACATGTAAAGACTGGGTTTGACCTGTTCTGACCCTCACACTGTCCTTCACTGAGGCTCTTCAATCACACATCCATCTCACTTTATGTTCTACTCATGTCACACTGCTGCTGCTGACCTCTGACCTCTGCCCATGTCACTCTCTTTAGAATCTGCCCTAATCCAATACTCAGAGGGACGTATGACTGTGCTTAGAATCGGATGTAGTGAGATCAATAGTGTTCAAACAATGTGACTAATATTAAACTGGTTTGACCTTAGGTTGACCTTTTGACAGTGATTTAGTTCAGTTTAGGCTCATTTTAGTCAATCTATTGGTTATGTTTGGAGCATTTACAAAGGACAAAAGTGATTGTATATCAGAGTTTAATAGTAAGGAGCTGGTAGTTCTGTTAAATTTTCACTTGCTACGTTTACTTTACACGTGATGGGGAGATCTGATCATTAAGTTCCTAACTTGCTATAGTGAAAATGTCTAAGTTATTCCATTTAAAATGCTTTTATTTTACTAGGCCTGTAGTTCTTTAGTCGTTTAGTCGATTAATCGGTCGATGGACTTTTGGTCAACCAAAATTTTGTTATTATTATAACACTTGTATTACTGCTCTGTGTGCTGTGTCCCTCTTGTGTCCAGTGCTGTTATGACACTTGTATGACTGCTCTGTGTGCTGTCTCCCTCTTGTGTCCAGTGCTGTTATGACACTTGTATGACTGCTCTGTGTGCTGTCTCCCTCTTGTGTCCAGTGCTGTTATAACACTGTATGACTTCTCTGTGTGCTGTCTCCCTCTTGTGTCCACTGCTGTTATAACACTGTATGACTGCTCTGTGTGCTCTTGTGTCCAGTGCTGTTATAACACTGTATGACTTCTCTGTGTGCTGTCTCCCTCTTGTGTCCACTGCTGTTGTAACACTGTATGACTGCTCTGTGTGCTGTCTCCCTCTTGTGTCCAGTGCTGTTATAACACTGTATGACTGCTCTGTGTGCTCTTGTGTCCAGTGCTGTTATAACACTGTATGACTGCTCTGTGTGCTGTCTCCCTCTTGTGTCCAGTGCTGTTATAACACTGTATGACTGCTCTGTGTGCTCTTGTGTCCAGTGCTGTTATAACACTGTATGACTGCTCTGTGCTGTTGTGTCTCAGGATCATCGTTCTCATCCTGTCGTCCTGTTACCTGGCCTTTCGAGTGTGCAGTCTGGAGCAGCAGCTGTCCTTCCTGGGGAACCCCAACCTGCCCCTCAGAGAGAGGTAACGTCAGATACTTGTATCAGACCATTCTATGTACTGCTACCAACAAACCACACCCAAAAACACAACACCTTCTCTGGATTCCAATGTGTTTCAGGTCAAAATGCACTAAAAGTAGGGTTGTCAGTTTTATTGCATTTTTATCACGTTAAAGTAAAGCTATTTTAACAGCATCATATTTTGAAAGCAAATTATTCACTTGCCTACTTTTCACCACTGACATGCTCATTCATAGATGATTCATAGAAAAACACAGAGCAGAAGCTCTGTCCACTCAAGTATTGAAAATATCCAGTAGAATAGTCAAAAACTTTTGAACTTTTTGGCTCAGCTAGTTCTAACACTTCCTGTGTCTCCTACACAATAAAAGCCTCATAATCTCCAGCTGCAGAAAGATCTTTATTGTGAAAGAGCAGTGTAATAAATGTTTATAATGAGTGGGACATGATTTGGCCTAATGGTAAGAAAAAGCCTCTAAAACATTATTTTACACTTCAAGAGAGTAAAACATTCTACAATTGAAGACATAATAAACAGCAATGAAAGCTAAATATGTTGTTAGAATGCAAAATACATTTTAAAAATATAAAATTTAGACATTTAATTAAATGTGATTGATCACAAGTTAACTTGAGACAATCATACGGTTAATCGCAATTAAGATTTTTAATCACTTGACAGCCGTAAAAAAAAGACACAATGTGTTACCAGAGAACATCAGACTATCTTTGCTTCTGCTCTTCTTTCTGTTCGTTCTACAACCTGGTGCGCACAAAAAAGTCCACCATCAAAGTTTTGTTCATTTTATTACTGACACGGTAAAGCAAAATTGGTTTGTCCGATAAAGCAGGACTAACCAAAAGTAAAACCACACATGACAAGAGCAGTGGTTCCCAAACCTTTCAGAAAATAGTCATGCAATGAACGTGTTACCCCCACAACAAAACAAAATAGATGTCTAATATAATTTCAAAATGGAAAACCATTAAACTCGGGTTTGTTTTAGTAGTTTATTGCTTTATGACCAAAATTCAGTCTAACGCGATGCGTTTTGTTTAAAAACAGATTAAGCTCCAGATCATAATTATTTCATGAACCTCAGATTTTGCTTGACGACCCCTCGAGAGGTCCTGGCCTGCGCTTTGGGAACCACTGACCTACAGCAGACCATAGGAGCAGATCTAGACCAAGTTCTAAACCTAGACAACATTTGGATTATTGGATTACATCAAGTGTAAACCACATCCTCAAAACTAGGACTGTTAGATTTTAATCATGAATTGTTTTGCAGCATCCGGTTCAATTAAACTAAAAGCCTTGTACTGTAGGCTGTGTAATAACAGAACTAACTAATACACTGCACAAAGAACAGCTTCCCAGGTCTTTGAGTGTCAGTTGCATAAACCCTTGTGTCCTCCTCGTTCCAGGTAACCCCAGCTGTCTCCTCCGCCCACTGTCGCTGTCCAGAATCAGCCCTGAGCAGCTCCAGCCTCCAGAAGAACAGGACCTCCTAGAACCTTCTGCAGGCCTCACCGATCACTTGACTATGCAAACAGACTGAGTGTTGTCCGTAGATTCTGAATGTGAACCGTGTAGGCAGGAGTAGGGCTGCAACGAGTTCATCCATGAGTCCAGTAATCCTCATCTAATGTTGTACTCCAATAATCCTTAACTTATTATACTCCAAAACCTGAGAGAGAGAAGAGGAATCACACAAATGTCATTATTTCAAATGAAACTAGACACTTAACAGAATGTCTTTTTATTGTAATAGGTCCAAATTTGATGAATAACTAACATATATCTTGGGTTTAGCAGATGGACTTGCTACACTGCAAAAAGTGTATTTCTAATATGTACAGATTTGAGTATTTATCTTCATTTTTGCCAATTTTCACATTGGCAAGAAGTGTTTACTTAAAGGGCCTAGTTAGTCCAGTTTTAGTCCTAGTTTAGTCCTGGTTTAGACCAGCTTCAGTCCTGGGCCTCATTTATAAAGGTTTGCGTAGGATTTTTGCTGAGCAAGTGCGTACACCTAGTGGCCACAGGTGGCGTGCGCCACGCAACATCCATATTTATAAAAGCCTCCGTGCGCTCTCCTCCACGCAATCTGTGCTTTATAGATCCCACCTGCTTCTAGAATCTGCGCACGTTAAGCCACGTCAGACCACGCCCTCTCCACACCTCCAATTCACCATGAAAGGTGACTCATGAATAATATTTTAATAGACATGAGGCAATAATCAGTGGGTTTGACACACGGGGAAAGGCAAAAGGGGAGGAGTCAGAGGGAGACGGACCAAGCAGCAGCAGCAGCGCTCGCTGTCACATGTGGATTTACTACTAATAAAATGTGAATGAAAAAGACTCTTCTCCCTCAAATTAGGCTCACGTTTTGAATGAATCAGATGTGTTTAACAGAATGTGCGTGAGATTTGGCCTCGTTCACTCACATAGGCCTATATACGTGCACGCGGAAGTCTGAATGAATGAAACGAGGCTCATGAGCGCGCGAGGGTGACACAGATGCCCTCCCTGAACGAGCCAAAGAGCGAGAGGGAACAGGCGAGAACGGGACGTGAAACTCCTGTTGCTTCTTTGACTGCACGTGCGCGTCCGTGGCACAGACACTTTAGACATTTCCTTTACTTAGACAGAGATGGGTAGGCGCTCCAAAGCTCCCCGTTACCAATTAATAAAATGACTCGCCTTTGGTGCACCCGGTTCGGCAGGCTTTGTGGGGCGCGCGTTGTGTCAGAATAATTTCTGTCTATCTACATTCTGCCGCGTGCTGCATAAAAAGTTGGACCTGCGTCTGTCCGAGGCTTTATTCATTAAACAAAACCTTGCCAAGTGCTGAGGGAGGAGTTTTCTCTCAGGTCCGAGCGTTGTTTCATAAATACGTTCATAGATTCAGCGGCATTCTCTCTGGTATTAGAGCCATAATCAACACATGCGCACGCTCGAAAGCCACGAGCTTGTGCACGAGAGCGCACGGGCTTACATACATGTGTTGTAAATAAAAATGAGAGGAATAAACATCTCTTGTCTGTGTTTGGTCAACATCTGCTTTAAGGTAGAAATATAAATGTAATATTTGTATAAAATGATGATTTTCTGCATCAAACACTTCCTCAAACTCTCTTCACTTCTGCTTCTCTCCACGAGTGTCGTCTTTTCCCCGTGTCTCCAGCCTTTGCGTACAGCGCATGCATGGGTTCCAGTTTGCGCAGAGCTGAGCAAAACCCTGCGCCTAGTGGAGCTTTTATAAATACCACCTTTGGCGCAGAGGGAGGTTTACGCACTGCGTAAGGCGTAAGCAAGCTTTATAAATGAGGCCCCAGGTCTAGTCCTGATCTAGTCATGGTTTAGACCAGCTTCAGTCCTGGGGCCTCATTTATAAAGGTTTGCGTAGGATTTTTGCTGAGCAAGTGCGTACACCTAGTGGCCACAGGTGGCGTGCGCCACGCAAACTCCATATTTATAAAAGCCTCCGTGCGCTCTCCTCCACGCAATCTGTGCTTTATAGATCCCACCTGCTTCTAGAATCTGCGCACGTTAAGCCACGTCAGACCACGCCCTCTCCACACCTCCAATTCACCATGAAAGGTGACTCATGAATAATATTTTAATAGACATGAGGCATAATCAGTGGGTTTGACACACGGGGAAAGGCAAAAGGGGAGGAGTCAGAGGGAGACGGACCAAGCAGCAGCAGCAGCGCTCGCTGTCACATGTGGATTTACTACTAATAAAATGTGAATGAAAAAGACTCTTCTCCCTCAAATTAGGCTCACGTTTTGAATGAATCAGATGTGTTTAACAGAATGTGCGTGAGATTTGGCCTCGTTCACTCACATAGGCCTATATACGTGCACGCGGAAGTCTGAATGAATGAAACGAGGCTCATGAGCGCGCGAGGGTGACACAGATGCCCTCCCTGAACGAGCCAAAGAGCGAAGGGAAATACGCTGGAGCCAGAGAAGACAGCGTTACAGGCGAGAACGGGACGTAAAACTCCTGTTGCTTCTTTGACTGCACGTGCGCGCCGTGGCACAGACACTTTAGACATTTCCTTTACTTAGACAGAGATGGGTAGGCGCTCCAAAGCTCCCCGTTACCAATTAATAAAATGACTCGCCTTTGGTGCACCCCGGTCGGGGCCAGGCTTGTGGGGCGCGCGTTGTGTCAGAATGATTTCTGCTATCTACATTCTGCCGCGTGCTGCATAAAAAGTTGGACCTGCGTCTTGTCCGAGGCTTTATTTATTAAACAAAACCTCGCTAATGTGCTGAGGGAGGAGTTTTCTCTCAGGTCCGAGCGTTGTTTCATAAATACGTTCACAGATTCAGCGGCATTCTCTCTGGTATTAGAGCCATAATCAACACACGCACGCACGAAAGCCACGAGCTTGTGCACGAGAGCGCACGGGCTTACATACATGTGTTGTAAATAAAAATGAGAGGAATAAACATCTCTTGTCTGTGTTTGGTCAACATCTGCTTTAAGGCAGAAATATAAATGTAATATTTGTATAAAATGATGATTTTCTGCATCAAACACTTCCTCAAACTCTCTTCACTTCTGCTTCTCTCCACGAGTGTCGTCTTTTCCCCGTGTCTCCAGCCTTTGCGTACAGCGCACGCATGGGTTCCAGTTTGCGCAGAGCTGAGCAAAACCCTGCGCCTAGTGGAGCTTTTATAAATACCACCTTTGGCGCAGAGGGAGGTTTACGCACTGCGTAAGGCGTAAGCAAGCTTTATAAATGAGGCCCCAGTCTAGTCCTGATCTAGTCATGGTTTAGACCAGTTTTAGTCCTGGTCTAATGCTGGTTTAGACCGGTTTAGTCCTGGTTTAGACCAGTTTTAGTCCTGGTTTAGACCAGCTTTAGTGCTGGCCTAGTCCTGATTTAGACCGGTTTTAGTCCTGGCATACTCCGGGTTTAGACCAGCTTCAGTCCTGGTTTAGACCAACTTTAGTGCTGGTCTAGTCCTGATTTAGACCAGTTTTAGTCCTGGTTTAGACCAGTTTTAGTCCTGGTTTAGACTGGTTTTAATCCTGGTTTAGACCGGTTTTAGTCCTGGTTTAGACTGGTTTTAGTCCTGGTTTAGACTGGTTTTAATCCTGGTTTAGACCAGTTTTAGTCCTGGTTTAGACTGGTTTTAGTCCTGGTTTAGACTGGTTTTAATCCTGATTTAGACCAGTTTTAGTCCTGGTTTAGACCAGTTTTAGTCCTGGTTTAGACTGGTTTTAGTACTGGTTTAGTCTGGTTTTAGTCCTGGTTTAGACTGGTTTTAATCCTGATTTAGACTGGTTTTAGTCCTGGTTTAGACCAGTTTTAGTCCTGGTTTAGGCTGGTTTTAATCCTGGTTTAGGCTGGTTTAGACCAGTTTTAGTCCTGGTTTAGACCAGTTTTAGTCCTGGTTTAGGCTGGTTTTAATCCTGATTTAGACCGGTTTTAGTCCTGGTTTAGACCAGTTTTAGTCCTGGTTTAGACCGGTTTTAGTCCTGGTTTAGACCGGTTTTAGTCCTGGTTTAGACTGGTTTTAGTCCTGGTTTAGACTGGTTTTAGTCCTGGTTTAGACTGGTTTTAATCCTGGTTTAGACTGGTTTTAATCCTGGTTTAGACTGGTTTTAGTCCTGGTTTAGACTGGTTTTAATCCTGGTTTAGACTGGTTTTAGTCCTGGTTTAGACTGGTTTTAGTCCTGGTTTAGACTGGTTTTAGTCCTGGTTTAGACTGGTTTTAGTCCTGGTTTAGACTGGTTTTAGTCCTGGTTTAGACTGGTTTTAATCCTGGTTTAGACTGGTTTTAGTCCTGGTTTAGACTGGTTTTAGTCCTGGTTTAAACTGGTTTTAGTCCTGGTTTAGACCAGTTTTAGTCCTGGTTTAGACTGGTTTTAGTCCTGGTTTAGACTGGTTTTAGTCCTGGTTTAGACTGGTTTTAGTCCTGGTTTAGACTGGTTTTAATCCTGGTTTAGACTGGTTTTAATCCTGGTTTAGACTGGTTTTAGTCCTGGTTTAGACTGGTTTTAGTCCTGGTTTAGACTGGTTTTAGTCCTGGTTTAGACTGGTCTTAATCCTGGTTTAGACTGGTTTTAGTCCTGGTTTAGACTGGTTTTAGTCCTGGTTTAGACTGGTTTTAATCCTAGTTTAGACTGGTTTTAGTCCTGGTTTAGACCAGTTTTAGTCCTGGTTTTAGACTAGTTTTAATCCTGGTTTAGACTGGTTTTAATCCTGGTTTAGACTGGTTTTAGTCCTGGTTTAGACTGGTTTTAGTCCTGGTTTAGACTGGTTTAGTCCTGTTTAGACTGGTCTTAATCCTGGTTTAGACTGGTTTTAGTCCTGGTTTAGACTGGTTTTAGTCCTGGTTTAGACTGGTTTTAGTCCTGGTTTAGACTGGTTTTAATCCTGATTTAGACCAGTTTTAGTCCTGGTTTAGACTGGTTTTAGTCCTGGTTTAGACTGGTTTTAGTCCTGATTTAGACCAGTTTTAGTCCTGGTTTAGACTGGTTTTAGTCCTGGTTTAGATCAGTTATGTGTTTTTGCAGTGAAGATAGAATCTATCTTGACTCATTGGCAGATCATTTTACTTCGGGCTCAAACAAAGACAATAAAGACTAAAAAGATAACATTTTAATAAGAATACTGAACTCGCCCTGCACATTCTTTTAGGTGAAGTTCCTAAACATTTCTCTTGAGTCATAAACTAATAGAATGAATGAACATACTGTATGAATGAATAATGGATGACCAAAGCCATGTTTGGTTGCAGCCTAGTGAGAGTTACTGTTTTATTCCACGTGTTGTTCTTGTACATTAACTTAACATGAGTTTCCCACGTTTATGTGAAGATTTACTTGAAAAGAGTTATTAGTGTGTGAAAAACCAAATGCAGTTCTTATTCAAATGGAAGAAGGCAGATGCACTTTGACAGAAATGTGATGTATGTAAATGTTTTCTTTTGGTACGACCAGGTGTTGGAGTTACTATTGTGTCCGTATACATTTGCTCTGATGTAATGCAGACGGTGTTAGTTGTGCTAACTCAGTGTTTTGGTTTTATGCATTGGATGTATTCAAGTCACCAAAGACTTTTAGTTCACAAACATACATTTGAAAAGACGATGTGTTTTTGACTGAAATGTGACAAGTGTTGTAGCCCAGGCCACGTGCTTAAACTTTACTGGTCTGGAATCATATTGTTGGATTTCAGATCACGTACAGATGAAACTAACATGAATATTACTAAAAACAGGTCTTTGTTGTAATATTAAGTTATTAAATAGTTGTGAATTTACCTTTTAGACACATCCAGGACAGTCCTGACCCTGAGACAAGTCCATGTTTAGTCTGAGACAAGTCCATGTTTAGATCTGACTCTGGAACTAGCAGGAGGTTGGTCCATGTTTAGTCCTGACTCTGAGACCAGTCCATGTTTAGTCCTGACTCTGAGACAAGTCCATGTTTAGTCCTGACTCTGAGACAAGTCCATGTTTAGTCCTGACTCTGAGACAAGTCCATGTTTAGTCCTGACTCTGAGACAAGTCCATGTTTAGTCCTGACCCTGAGACAGGTCCATGTTTAGTCCTGACTCTGAGACAAGTCCATGTTTAGTCCTGACCCTGAGACAGGTCCATGTTTAGTCCTGACTCTGGGCACCAGCAGGAGGCCGGTCCCTGAGGTCCTCAGAGTCTGAGATGGTTCATAAGGCACTAACATGTCAGAGATGTACTTTGGTGCTAGTCCATGGAGAGACTTGAACACAAGTAAAACTGTTTTAAAGTCTATTCTCTGAGTCACTGGAGCCAGTGCAAAGACCTAAGGTCAGGACTAATGTGATGGTACTTCCTGGTTCTGGTCAGGACAAATGTGATGGTACTTCCTGGTTCTGGTCAGGACAAATGTGACGGTACTTCCTGGTTCTGGTCAGGACTAATGTGATGGTACTTCCTGGTTCTGGTCAGGACTAATGTGATGGTACTTCCTGGTTCTGGTCAGGACTAATGTGATGGTACTTCCTGGTTCTGGTCAGGACAAATGTGATGGTACTTCCTGGTTCTGGTCAGGACAAATGTGATGGTACTTCCTGGTTCTGGTCAGGACTAATGTGATGGTACTTCCTGGTTCTGGTCAGGTCTAATGTGATGGTACTTCCTGGTTCTGGTCAGGACTAATGTGATGGTACTTCCTGGTTCTGGTCAGGACTAATGTGATGGTACTTCCTGGTTCTGGTCAGGTCTAATGTTATGGTACTTCCTGGTTCTGGTCAGGACTAATGTGATGGTACTTCCTGGTTCTGGTCAGGACTAATGTGATGGTACTTCCTGGTTCTGGTCAGGTCTAATGTTATGGTACTTCCTGGTTCTGGTCAGGACTAATGTGATGGTACTTCCTGGTTCTGGTCAGGACTAATGTGATGGTACTTCCTGGTTCTGGTCAGGACTAATGTGATGGTACTTCCTGGTTCTGGATGTACTGCAGCTGTTTTACAGCCTGTTTGGATAGGCCGGTGAACAGGCCGTTACAATAGTCTAACTTACTGGAGACCAATACATGGATAAGTCTCTCCAGTACACATTATGTTTTTAATTGTGGCAATGTTAGAGACCGGTTTCAAGACCGCTTTGGTCTTGGTCTGGTCTTGGACTTAGGTACATTTGGTGTTGGTCTGGTCTTGGACTTAAGCACATTTGGACTTGGTCTGGTCTTGGTCTTAAGGGTGCTTGGACTTAGTCTTGTCTTGGACTCGCTCTTTAGCAAGTATCCAGAGGCGTTTTAAGAAAAAAGCTTCCTTAATAATATTTGCCCTTGAAATATCTATAGTTATTTATTTTCAATCTGGTCTCTATAGGAACTAAGCCTGTCCACTTTTTGTGTCACAGCAAAGACTTCTACTTAAACAATATTCATTATCTGTCAAACGTGTACTAAATATCTGTAGAATGTCCTGTAGAATGTGAACAGAACTCTTGAGAAATGCATTAGAAGTTGTTTTTTTGTGTTTAAACAGAATGTAAGTGTCTGGTCAGGCTTACACAGAAGCTTCAGTGATAAACACGTTGATATAACATGTATTTAAAATGAGCTACAAACAGATTATTGAAGACTGCTGGATCGAGCCATTTCATCTTTTTATTTTGACACAAACTGACTGACTTTGATTCTGATTGCTGATAAACTATATACGATGTCAATGTACAGGCTCCTTTTACTGAACACTTGTAACTACTTTATTGTAATATAATAAATGACTTTGTAAGTATGACTGAAGCGGACAGAATCTCAGGTTGTGTTTGTTTCTTCATGTAGCCTAATAATCGTTAAAGGAGACAATACAGATGCTTATATTCTGTATGTATAAATGAATAGGTCATCATTTTACATTTTGTTCATTGTAATCAGAATTATTGATTTATAATGACTTAGTAAATACATTCTATTGAAAACTGCCTCTTCAGACCTTCACAAGCAGCTGATTATGTGTATGTTTTTAAAAAGGTTTAATAATTGTATTATTGGCAACATTAGAAATACAACTAGCAATTTGCTTTAAAAAAAAATAATGTTGGTAAAAAAGTATTTTTGGTACTGATATGATGCTGAGTAATTAGAAGGCCTTTTTTCAATACCGATACCGACACTCAATGCTCGATACCAGTACAATATTACTTATGAAGGTTTTTTTTTTTTTTTTTTAAATAGTCTTTAAAAGGAGAAACAGGTAGTCAAGCAAGTGAGTTTGACACAATACACTGATGAAATGGAGGGATTGTATCAACACGGTGGAAGTGCACACACCCAAAATGTAGAAAGAGCTGCAGCTGATTGACACAAGCTGTAGCAGCAACACTCGCCAGTGCTGTTATCAGCTAACTACAAAAGTTAAAAAAAAACTGCTAGAAAAACTCTGTCTCGAGCTTCAGGAGCCAGACATCTGTCAGACCAGGTCACACCTGATCCTGTTCTGTTGTCTTAATCAAAGAAGTTCCCCAGATAACCAGATTGACGGCTTCTCTTTCTGCATGAAGCTTGCGCAGTAGAGCGTCGACCGATCATTTCTCTACAGGCCTAAAAGTCTAAACATTCGCAATGAGTATAACGTGGAATTGAAAAACATTGAGGAGTTCCATATACAATGAGCGCATTTGAACAATTTGGTAGAGCTGGATAGATTTAGCTTTTAAGTAGCGTGACTCAATCCAAATAGAATTAAGTAAACTAACGTGCCGTCACGTGGTTCCAAACTCAGAAGAGTGGATTGTACACGTCTGTCCAGAGCCTGTAAGTCCACTTTGCACCACTAGATGGAGGCCTTGCAACACATCACACTTCTGTTTACAGCAGCAAACTTTTACTGGTGGCTTATTGTAGTTTATCTTTTTCAGATTTCTTTAAATGTGTTTTTTCAAATATAAGTCTGTAGTTATCAGCTTGTTGCTGATAACTACAGACTTATAGGTCTGAAGTTAAATACCGGAAAAATAGGTTAATCAAAGCTTTCTTCTGACACTACACGGTGATAGACACATTTAACAGTACTGACTCAGCAGCTTGTGAGCAATCTGGGGTCTTAAACTGGCGGCCCGGGGCCAAATGTGACCCTCCAGATAATTACATGTGGCCCCCATATGATTTCTGAATATTATTGTTAGTGGCCAGGCAGACAAATAAAAAATATAAGTAAATAAAAACCTCTAAATTGCACAAGAATACAGCAAATTACTTATAATTTGTCCAAACGTTCCTGGGAAGAGCAATTGGACCTGGTTACCACTTTTATTCTGTCACTTGTATGTGTGATGTTAAATGTAAAACAGTGGATGTGGACAAAATAGAATATGCGCTGCATTAGCCTTTATAGAGCGAAAAAGGCTTATTTATATAGAAATGTACTATTGGAGGCCTGTATTATATAAGGCGGCGCTTGAAAACTCTGACTAACTCTTTTAAGTTTGGAGTTTGAGCCCTCTGGTTTAAATGTTCAGTCTGAGTAAACATTATAAGTCCAGGGCTTTCGAATCACACAAACATCATCAGGGAAACATTTGAATGAGAGTTGTTTTTTAAATGTACGATTATTAGGACCTAATTTGATGCCAAGGATACACACAACTAATATTCAGTCTATGTCTCATTAGATTCCGTAATAGGTTGGTTTAACATGACATCACAACATTAGACTGGCCAATGTTATTTCAATGAAGTGGAGGGCAGCTAAATGAAGATTGTTTCAAATGCAGTTTATTTTTTGCAAGCAAACGAGCAATGGGGTCCATCATCCTAGAAATAGCCACTTTTTTAAGTAGCAAAATATTGTTTTAATTATTCCATGGCGAAGCCAATGTTATTAATAGGAAAAAGTGCCTCTTGCCCTCCATCTGGCTTGTACTGCCAAGAATGTTAGAGAATGTGAAAACCACTATTTGCGGCCGGGCAGCGAATTTAGTGACGTGGGTGCAAGAGATTAAAATCTACATAAAATAGGTCCTTTAAGTCCGCAATCATTCAATAATAATAACAAAACACATTCTAGACTCATCACTCATCATGTTGAAATTCATCATCTTTTAAAGTCTGAAATCATTCCAAGTACCTCGGGATAGATGTTAGCGTACCCCAAGTTGTGAAACTGCTTTAAGCCCTTCTATCTCCACGCACTTGCCACTTTATACTTGCAATTACTCCAAAATACTCTCAAAATAGTTTTAAATGAATGTGTTCCAAAAAAGAGCGGGGCTTACCAAGTTCTAGCACTTTCAAACAGGAGTCAAAAGCACATGTTTATATTTCTAAGCTGATGGAGACTAATTCTGTGTAAATGAACAACCTACATCTGTTCTAAGTGTATTATGAGTGAACGCACACGTCTCCTTTAACGCTGTTGAAATCCCGCTCTAATCCCACGCGTGACATCACAACTGGTGAATGGAGCCACGCCAGCGTCCGACACAAGACACGCCTCGCATTCACAAACCCGTCGGATGGCTCGCTATTTTTACACTGACTGTATACTTAGAGACTTAGAGATGAGAGCGTTCACACCCAGCGCGTCTGCAGAGGGAGAGCATCGTCACACAGGACAGGCAGAGAGAGAGTCAGGGTCATGTCACACGGGACAGGCAGAGAGAAGTCAGGGTCATGTCACACGGGACAGGCAGAGAGAAGTCCAGGGTCATGTCCACGGACAGGCTTTTTAGGACAAAAAAAGTCAGCATCATGTTCACACGGGACAGACTTTTAGAGCAAAGAAAGTCAGCGTCACGTCACACGGGACAGGCTTTTAGGGGAAAAAAAGTCAGCGTCATGTCACACGGGACAGGCTTTTAGGGCAAAGAAAGTCAGCGTCATGTCACACGGGACAGGCTTTTAGAGCAAAGAAAAGTCAGCGTCATGTCACACGGGACAGGCTTTTAGGACAAAGAAAAGTCAGTGTCACGTCACACGGGACAGGCTTTTAGAGCAAAGAAAAGTCAGCATCATGTCACACAGGACAGGCTTTTAGGGCAAAGAAAAGTCAGTGTCACGTCACACGGGACAGGCTTTTAGAGCAAAGAAAATCAGCGTCATGTCACACGGGAACAGAGACTTTTAGGGCAAGGAAAGAGTCAGCATCAATGTCACACGGGACAGGCTTTTAGGGACAAAGAAAAGTCAGCGTCCATGATGCACACGGGACAGGCTTTTAGGGCAAAGAAAGTCAAATCATGTCACATGGGACAGGTTTTAGAGCAAAGAGAAAAGTCAGCGTCATGTCCACGGGACAGACTTTTAGGGCAAAAGAAAGTCAGAATCATGTTACACGGGACAGACTTTTAGAGCAAAGAAAAGTCAGCGTCATGTCACATCGGGAAGGCTTTTAGGGGCAAAAAAAAGTCAGCGTCATGTCACACGGGACAGGCTTTTAGGGGCAAAGAAAAGTCAGCGTCATGTCACACGGGACAGACTTTAGGCAAAGAAAAGGCAGCGTCATGTCACACGGGACAGGCTTTAGGACAAAGAAAAAGGCAGCGTCATGTCACACGGGACAGGCTTTTAGGACAAAGAAAGGTCAGCGTCATGTCACACGGGACAGGCAAAGAAGGTCAGCGTCATGTCACAACGGACATGGCAAAGAAAAGTCAGCGTCTAATAAAAAATACTAATACTAAATCACTGAGCAGAAGATTAAACAACAAATGAATCAAACAGGACAATGATCTGAAAAAAAAAAAAAACACAGAGCGAGATCTAACACAGCTAAACGTTCACAAGAGAACACTTTCTATTATACAGATAGGACCTGTAAGTGCACAAACACAAACATGGAGCGGAGCTGTTTGGGGAAGGCAGAGCTGATGTTAGGATGTGTGAGGAGTGACCTACTGCACTGAATTAGTCACCGCTCAGAGGAAAGAGCCAAGGAATCTGAACACATGATGAGCTGCAGATGAGGAAAGAGAGAGAGAGAGAAGGAGAGAGGGGGAGGGAGGGGGTGGAGAGGAGAGAGGGAGGAGAGAGAGAGAAAGAGAGAGAGAAGAGGAGAGACGGATAAAGAGAGAAGGAGAAGGAGAGGAGAAAAGAGAGAAGAGACGGAGGGAGTGGAGAGGAAGGAGAGAGAGAGAGGGAGGGAGGGGGTGGAGGGAGAGAGAGAGAGAGAGAAGGAAGAGAGAAAGAGGAAGGGGTGGAGAGAGAGAGAGAGAGAAGAAAGAGGAGAGACGGAGGGAGTGGAGAGAGAGGAAGGGAGAGAGAGAGAAGGAGAGAGAGAGGGAGGGGTGGAGGGAGAGGAGAGGGGGAGAGAGAGAGAGAGAAGGAAGAGCGAAGAGGAGGGGGTGGAGAGAGAGAGAGAAGGATGGACAGGGTGGAGCGAGAAGGAGAGAGAGGAGAGGGTGGGAGAGAGAGAGAGAGGGGGGAGAGAGAGGGTGGAACAGGGTGGAGAGAGAAATGAGAAAGAGAGAGAGAAGAGGGAGGAGTGGAGAGAGAAAGAAAGAGAGAGGGAGGGATGGAGGAGAGAGAAGAGAGAGAGGGATGAACTGTGTGGAGAAAGAGAGTGAGAGAGGGGGAGAGAAAAGGGGAAAGAAAGAGAGAAATGAGAGACAGAGTGAGAGAGAAAGAGACGGTGTAGGAAGAAAGAGAAGAGGACAGGGGCGAATAGAAAGAGAGAAGAGAGCGAGAAAGAAAGAGTGGAAAAAGAGAGAGAGAGTGGGTGGAGAAAAATATAAAGTAAAAGAAGAAAGAGAGTGGAGAGGGTGGGGATGGAGAAAGAGAGAAGTGGGAGTTTGATAGAGAGAGTCTGAGAATGAGAGATGGGGAAGGGCAACGCAAGAAATAGAGAGAGAGAAAGAGAGAGGGAAAGAAATAGAGAGCCAAAGAACCAGAGAGAGATAGAAATGAGGCAAGAGAGACAGAGATCAAGAGTCACAGGAGGAAAGAGAGAGAAGTGAGAGAGAGAGAGAGAAATGAGAGGAATAATGAGAGGAGAGAGAGAGAAATGATAGAGAGAGGACAGAGAGAAATGAGAGAGAGAGGAGAGAGAGAGAGAAGATGAAATGAGAGAGAGGAGAAGAGAGAAATGAGAGAGAGATGAGAGAAGAGAGAAATGGAGAGAGAGAGGACAAAGAGAGGAGAGAGAAGTGAGAGAGAGAGAAGAGGATAGAGACAAGAGAGGGAAGAGGGAGAGAGAGAAATGAGAGAGAGGAGAGAGAGAAATAAGAGAGAGAGGGAGAGAGAGAAATGAGTGAGAGGAGAGAGAGAGAGAGGAGAGAGGAGAAAGAAATGAGAAAGAGAGAAAGGAGAGAGAGAGAAGAGGGAGAGGAGAGAAATGATAGAGAGAGAGAAATGAGAAAGAGAGGAAATAAGAGAATTGGGAGAGAGCGAGAGGGGGCAGATAGAGAAGAGAGGGGAGAGAGAGAGAGAAAGAGAGAGAGAGTGTGTTGCATTTCTGTGACATTACAAAAATCCTTCTCTAACGTTCTTTTCCTGAATCATACTGTTTCTGTTTCCCTGCCTTGTATCTGCGCGACTCGTCTCCCCTGTCCAGAGCCTGTCCCAGAGCCTGTCCCAGAGCCTGTCCCAGAGCCTGTCCCAGAGCCTGTCTCAGAGCCTGTCCCAGAGCCTGTCCAGAGCCTGTCCAGAGCCTGTCCCAGAGCCTGTCCCAGAGCCTGTCCGCTGCAGGACGGAGCAGGTCACAGGACCGTCTGTCTGCGCTGGAGGCTCCTCACAGGACATGGAGCTAAACAAGGCTTCTAAACACACATGCTTTAAAGTATGTGCCGTTCCTGTGTAAATGTGAAGCAGCTGGACGTCCCGCAAGAGAAAGAGACCCATCACGAGAGCAACACACCTCAGACCCGGAGAAGAACTTGTAATGTTTAGTCTCGAAGGTAAAAGACTACAGGTGGATAGTGAACAAACGGTGTTGACAGCAAAGACCCGTGGAAGTGGTTATGGATCATTTCTATTGCTGTGGTTTGCAATGAGATGGGTTTCTCCTCAGCTTATCATTTTTAACTTTTTTTCCCTGAAAAAGATTGAAAATATCTGTCGGTGCACAGCCAACCGTAGCCTGCCACAGATAGTTTTTAACAGGCTCTCTCTGTTGCAGGTGCTGACTTTGTCTACAGTCAAGTACATGATGCAGTTTCACAGATTGACCAGCAGAGGGGGTAATGAATGAGCACTATGACACATGACCAGGAAATACATCTGGCTGTTGTTTTCATTACACAGCACAGTCAGCTCTGTTTATGTGATCAGCTGATTCTGGAGGTTGGCTATCCGTTATTACTTGAAAGTTATCAAGAAATTTCAAGATACAACAAACAAAATAGTAAAATACATTTTTAAAAAGTGTCAATAAACCGGAAGTAGTTTCTTGTTCACACCAGCCTGACCCTCGAGTCACACAGACTTCAAATTATTACACGTCTTTTTGTGAATCACTCAGACTGCGGCCAAGAAGAATAAGTATAATTCACGTTGCCTACATTTTCTTTTTTATTTATTTGAGAAAGTATGTGTACTGTGAGTGACGTCAGACGCTCAGGAGCCTGGACCTGCAGTGGAAACATCATTAACATAAGTGGCCCAAACCGCTCCAAAGTGAACCGGTCTGAGGGATCCAGGCCAATGGAAATGTGGCTTATAATTGTATTCAAGATTTTGCTAAAAATGTTGCTTGTCTTCATCGAATATGACTATTAACAATTGAATATGACTGTTTTTATAAATGTTTTTTGTCCATGAAAAGATTTACTAGGTTGCAAGGTAACAACTGTAACCTAGCAACCAGATTGTGAACAAGGAAAAAAAGTCACAACGACAATTCAAAAGTTATGGTGCATTCCAGGCAACTGGGAACTGGTATATTTCCCACTTGTCAAAGTGCAATGGAACGCCACTCGAACTGGTAAATACCACTTGTGAATTAAGACCTGGTCGAGGAAGTCCCACTTCATATACAAGCTCAACAATCACCACAGTAATAGGTTGGTTTCACGTGACATCACAACATTCTACTGGCCAATGTTATTTCAATGAGGTGGAGGGCAGGTAAAATGAATATTGTTTAAATGCAGTTTATTTTTGCAATGCAAACAAGTAATGAGTCTAGTCATCCTGGAAATGACCACTTTTTAAATTAGCTAAATCATTTTTGAATTATTCCATGGCAAAGTCCAATGTTATTAATAGGAAAAAGTGCCTCTTGCCCTCCATCTGGCTTATAACTGCCAAGAATTCTAGAATGTGAAACCCACCTATTGAATCTGGGGTTTAACTGTCACAAAAACAATGTAAACATTGATTACAGGTTATTTAGCGTTATGTTTGTTTAGCCTTTAGCCATAATGTTTTATATACGAGTTGATTAGGTTGGAATGCTCTGAACTGGGAACTTGTATTTTTCAAGTGAGAAATAGCCAGTTGCCTGGAACGCCGCCAATAGTGTTTGATAAATGATAATACCTTCTAAAACTTGGTATTATCAATTGTTTAAACAGTCAGTTGTGTGTCGTGGTCTTTACATTTTGGCCCTGTAAGCCCGTGCTGTGCTCGTGTCGGTGGATTTGTCACATGAGCGAGGGAAGCGTGCTCACAGCTGATTGGTGCATATGAGCATGGCCTCATTTCAGTGCTGCATGGGATTAAACTGGAGCTGATTTACACACACAGAAAGGCCAGCGGCTGCCAAAAAGCTCCAAACCCACGGCTTTGTTGGGCTCACCATTATCCATCTTAGTTTCCATTTTCCTCACACACACACAACGTTCAGCCGCCAAGCAAAGAGCCGCCTTCGTGTGTGTACTTTTACATTTGTGAAAATATAAAACAAAACATGACACAGAGAGCGATAGAAGACATCCAATAGAATCTGCTAACATGACATCACAATATTACATTTAAAGGTCCTGTACGTGATTTTTGCTTACTTCAAAATATGAACACACAAAAAACTTCCTACCAGAAACTGTAGTTGACCAAAGAAATTGTTGGTCAACTAAAGACATATACAACCGAATAATTGACTAAAAAAGGCGAGAGGCATCTGGCTGCAGACTTCCATGAGGAGACTCTTCGCGTGACTTACCTCCATCTAACCCTAACCCTAACCTATATTATGTAGCTATACCACAGTAGAGTATGTGGCGCTGTGCACCTAAAACATTATTTGAAAGAACATTGAAGAAAACCAAGAGAGAGCCCAGCTGTTTATTGTCGCTGTGTGTCCATGTGTAACAAACATGGAACAAGGTACAAGACGACGGAGGGTGGTTGCCATGGCAATGCATTTTTTACCGTTACTGTTTACGGGCCTCAATGGTTAGCCTTTACCAAAACCTTTTCCCTAACCTTACTGACCCTTTTCCTCACCATCCCTCCTATCAAGCATTTACCAAAACTGCCCCAGTTATTATAAATATTGTTTTGTACTAAATAAAAACTTTATTGTGACTCTATTGTTTTTTATGTGTCAGTTCATCTCTTTCATGTCCTGTGAAAGTAGTTTTAGTTGTCCTATCATTTGACTGCCTACTTGATCCAGCAAAACGAAAAGTCTTGTCTGGATTAGGTTTGTTTTGGTTTACTTCCGGTCCTCTGGGCCTCCTCATAGAGGTTTGCGAGGTAGGGTCCTCCTCATGGAGGTCTACAGCCAGACACTTGTGAAAAAGTGTCTATATATTAGATTAACCCCATCCGGTGTTTGAAAAAATATCTATGAAAAATGTCAGATGGATGAACAAACAAGACTTTATTAGAAAGTCTGGACATTGTGAACTGTTTTCCACCTGAAAAGATCTGTGCTGTCATTTTCTTGTAAAAAAAAAATAAAATAAATAAATAATTGGGTATCCAATTCTGCTCCACTCACTTTTTTTAGGAGTGCCTTCAGCCTGGGTTTATTTTAACGGTCATTTAATTTATATTAAAATGACCGATGGGCAGTGTTGGTAGTAACGTACTTACTGTATTAGATACATTTTTGAGTAACTAGTAGCAGACCCGTCGATAGAAATTTGTGGGCTCGGGGCAAGGGTGACTCATATGGGCCCCCTACAATATACATGAATATGAAAAGGGTATCAGGGCCCCCAAGATGCTGGAGCCCAGGACAAAAGACCTCTTTGCCTCCCCTCGTCGACTGCCCTGTCCATAGTGTGATTAAATTACAGTTACCAACAAAATACTCTTAGTTGCTTTTAACAAAAAAAAAAAAAAGAAAAAAAATCTACAAACTTACTTACTCTACTTATTGTGTGGGATAAAACGGCTCAAAGACACAGATCGGCAGCTGGAACAGGACCACAATCATTTCTGGTGCAAATTTTACTTCTTTTTTTTTTTTTTGGCCTTTTTAAGTAACTAATTACTATCAAGGACCACACCACACATTAGAAAGCAGGTTACATGACATGTATTGTGAATGAGAAAGAGGATGATAGTGAAGATGGCGGTGCAACGGGGCTCAGGGCGGCGGCTGGAGAGACTGTGGATGGGCTCTGTCTCGGATGATCCACCCAGCTGATCGAGAAGCCACACTGTAGATGGTTATCTTCAAGTCTGTGAGACAAGAGAAAGAGACAAGAATGTAACAGTGGTGTAGAGAGAAGCGGGTACAAACAGTAGTCCTGGGACTGTCCTGGATAAACAACATTATGGGTAGTCAGATGTGTTTGAGGGAGGAGAGGCGAGGACACAGAAAGAGACTGGAGCGGCCGTGGTCCTGAAACTTAGTTAACTAACCTTCGTTTCAATGCCAATAATAAAAATTAAATCCTGCATTTGATAAAACACAAAAGTAATGTAACTAAGTTACTTTCAGAAACAGAATAGAGCAGAAACAGGGAAGATTTATGGTCATTTG
Organism: Mugilogobius chulae; assembly: GCA_038363315.1. NCBI lineage: Eukaryota > Metazoa > Chordata > Actinopteri > Gobiiformes > Gobiidae > Mugilogobius > Mugilogobius chulae. The sequence goes on along the minus strand of CM076403.1, from coordinate 1,016,363 downwards.
GAGTGAACCCTCGAGGTCGTTGCACCTTTTGCGCGCCGCCACTCGCTCTTCCCAACATGATATCAAAGCAAGTATATATTTTTTTTTAAAAACTGCGTGGGCAGTAACTAAGAAGTGTAACTAATTACATTTTTAAAAAGTAATAAGTAATGAGTATACTAATTACTTTTTCAATACTTTTTCCCCAACACTGCCTACGAAACAGACAAGCAAACATTTGTTACCTTGGTCAGAACAAAACAGGGCAGACTAAACTAAACTAAACCCTTTTGGAATGTATCTCAGCTGGGTCATTTTAATAATGTCGTAATATTTGCAATTTAGGCGTCAAATTGGACTCTGGGTCTCAAAACTCAATGAGCACAGTACTGTGGTGTTAAAATCTCCTTTAACGTCACAAAAACTAAAAAACATGTCTTGATAAATCTGGGTCTTGTGTGATATCATCAGTTCTTGTTTTTTTACTTCATGTAATTCTGAATCTGACAGCTGATTGGTGTTAAACGATGATTCATTTTTACAGGTTTTAATTAGCCAAAAAGTCCTTCCTGGTTGTAATATGTGTTTCCAGGAGTTGAGGTGGAGAATCGGTGCATACATAAGTTTGTATTTCTCTGATGCTTTGTGTCTCGCAGTACTGCTAGCTCAATGGCCCAGCTTTGTCACATTTGACGAGGACAATAGCAAACCTCGACGGCTGGTCTGACTGGTTCTTCCGGCTCCACGCAGACAGACGCTGGATGCCAGAGCTGCACACACTTCTCAGATTGATTTAATTACACCTGTTTGATTCATCTATGAGCGGAACCACATTTTCTGTTTGGGTGTTTTTAGCTCTTGCTCACCAGTGACTGTATACTTGACACTGATCTGAATGACCTTCACATCTTTGGACTAATCTTGGATGAGTTGGTGTGGTAGGAAAAAGTTCATAAAATCACCTAAGTTCATCTAATCAAATCAGCTGATGCATCAATCTAGAATATTCTGATCTATATTCTGACTTAAACCTTCTGCACATTGAGTGTCACTAAGGCAGCAAGTCCGAGTCCCAAGTTAGGCAACATACATCCAGGTCAAGTCCAAATCCTTGAATTTTACTTTCAGGTCTTGTTCTGACTTTTATAAAATGATCAAATACATCCTGTATTTCTACAATTTCATGTAATTTTATAAATGAATCCAGGCCCAGTCTC
>CM076403.1:935942-992556 GCA_038363315.1 Mugilogobius chulae | reverse complement strand
CGATAAGTGCAGAGAGGCGTGCGTAGTCAGCGCATGTCTCACGTTCCTGGCGCCGGTGGAGCTCCTGCCAAGCGCGCGGCAGGGGCTCGAGCAGGCGCGGGTCGCTGCTGCGGCGCCGTTCCGCAGCCGCGGCCGCCGGCGCCGTCTCTTGAGCAGTGTTCGCCGCTAAAATGCTCCCGTGTCGGAGAACAAATGCTCCTCCTTCCGCGAGGTGGGCGGAGCTCCGGGGGCGGAACGTAGCGGTGGCCCGGCCCAAATGGGAGGTGCTCGCTGATCCGAAAACTTGTCCAGGTTCTCCCTCCGGTGAAGAAAAGCTCCCCCCTTCCGCGAGGGGCGGGGCGGGGAGCGGTCGGGGTCGCGGGGCGTTGTACCTTGCGCCTGACTGACCACCTCCGCGCGCGGTCCAATTTGGCTTGTGGCCCCTCGGCGGAGGCGGGCGCGCCACCTGGGTGGAGCGAGGGTCCCCTTGACGGCGAGGCGTCCTATGTACCGTCATGTCAGCATCACGGGACACGGCTTTAGGACAAAGATAAGTCAGAATCAGGCTCCACAGTAGCGGGAACAGACTTTTAGGGGCATAAAAAACGTCAGCGTCATGTTCACACGGGACAGGCTTTTTAGGGCAATAGAAAAGTCCAGCTTCTATGTCATTACGCGGACAGTCTTTTATTGGGGCAAAGAACTGTCCAGCGTCATGTCACCACCGGGAACACGGCCTTCTTTAAGGGCAAAGAAAAGTCCACGTCTCGTTCACTACGGGACAGACTTTTAGGCAAAGAAAAGTCAGCGTCATGTCACACGGCACAGGCCTTTTAGGGCAAAGAAAACGTTCAGCGTCATGTCACACACGGGAACCAGGCTTCAGGGCAAAGCAAAAGTCAGCAATCATGTCACACGGGACAGCTTTAGGCAAAGAAAAGTCACGCGTCACTGTCCACACACGAGACAGGCTTTTAGGATAAAGAAAATCAGAATCATGTCACACGGGACAGGCTTTTAGGACAAAGAAAAGTCAGCGTCATGTCACACGGGACAGGCTTTTAGGACAGGCAAAGTCAGCTCATGTCACAGACAGGCTTTTAGGACAAAGAAAAGTCAGAATCATGTCACACGGGACAGACTTTAGGGACAGAGAAAAGTCAGCGTCATGTCACACACGAGACAGGCTTTAGGACAAAGAAGTCAGAATCATGTCACACGGGACAAGCTTTTAGGATAAAGAAAAGTAGCGTCATGTCAACACGGGACAGGCTTTTAGGATTCAGTAGGGGCAAAGAAAAGTCAGCGTCATGTCACACGGGACAGGTTTTAGAACAAAGAAAACATCGTCATGTCACACGGGAAGGCAAAGAAAAGTCAGCGTCATGTCACACGGAACAGGCAAAGAAAAAGTCAGCGTACTAATAAAAAATACTAATACTAAAATCACATGAGCAGAAGATTAAACAACAAATGAATCAAACAGGACAATGATCTGAAAAACAAAAACACACAGAGCGAGATCTAACACAGCTAAACGTTCACAGGAACACTTTCTATTATACAGATAGGACCTGTAAGTGCACAAACACAAACATGGAGCGGAGCTGTTTGGGGAAAGGCAGAGCTGATGTTAGGATGTGTGAGGAGTGAACCTACTGCACTGAATTAGTCATCGCTCAGAGGAAAGAGCCAAGGAATCTGAACACATGATGAGCTGCAGATGAGGAAAGAGAGAGAGAAGGAGAGAGAGAGGAGGGTGGAGAGAGAAATGAGAGAGAGAGAGGGATGGAGTGGGTGGAGAGAGAGAGAGTGAGAGAGAGAGAGAGAAGGAGAGAGAGGAGGGAGTGAGAGAGAGGAAGGAGAGAGAGAGAAGGAGAGAGGGAGGAGAGGAGGGGTGGAGAGGAGAGAGAGAGAAGAAGAGGGAAGAGAGAAGAGGGAGGGAGGAGAGAGAGAGGGAGGAGAGGGAGGAGAGAGAGAGAAGAGAAAGAAAGAGGAGAAGACGAGGGAGTGGAGAGAGAGGAAGGAGAGAGAGAGAAGCGAGAGAGGGAGGGAGGGGGTGGAGGAGAGAGAGAGAAGACGGAGAAAGAGGGAGGGGTGGAGAGAGAGAAGAAGGATGAGACAGGGTGAGGAGAAGGGAGAGGAGAGAGGAGAGGTGGAAAGAGAGGGGAAGGGAGAGAGAAATGAGAGCGAAAGGGAGGGAGAGAGAGGGAGGAACAGGGTGGAGGAGAGAAATGAGAGAGAGAGAGAAGAGGGAGAGTAGAAGGAGAGAGGTAGGGGTGGAGGGAAGAAAGAGGGAGAGGGTGGAGAGAGAGAGAAGAGAAGAAGGATAAGAACAGGGTGGAGGAGAAGGAGAGAGGAAGAGGGTGGAAGAGAAAGGGGAGGGAAGAGAGAATGAGAGCGAAAGGGAGGGAGAGAGAGAGGGAGAACAGGGTGGAGAGAGAAATGGAGAGAGAGAGAGAGAGAGGGAGGAGTGAGAGAGAAAGAAAGAGAGAGGAGGGATGGAGAGAGAGAAGGAGAGAGGGAGAGGGTGGAGAGAGGGAGGGTGAAGAGGGAAGAGAGAAGAGAGAGGAGAGACGGAGGGAGTGAGAGAGAGGAAGGAGAGAGGGAGAGAGGGGTGGAGGGAGAGAGAGAGGGGGAGAGCAGAAGAAGAGAGAAAGAGGAGGGGTGGAAGAGCGATCGAGAGAGAAAGAAAAGAGAGGACGGAGGGAGTGGACAAGAGAAGGAGAGAAGGAGCCGGGTTCGGAGGGAGGAAAGCGGGAGAGGGGGAGAGGAGGAGAGAAGAAGGACAGAGACAGGGTTTGAGCGGAGAAGGAGAGAGGGAAGGGTGGAGAGAGAGAGAAATGAGAGCGAAAGGGCAGGGACGGGAGAGAAGAGGGAGGAACAGGCGTGCGAGAGAGAATTGAGGAGAGGAGGGAGGAGTGGAGAGAGAAAAAGAGAGAGGGAGCGGATGTAGAGAAAGAAGGAGAGAGGGAGGGGGTGAGAGGAGCGAGGGTGGGAGAGAGAGAAAAGTAAAAGAATAGAGGAGACGGAGGAGTGGAAGACGGAAGGCAGAGAGATGAGAGAAGGACGAGACGGGAGGGGGTGGAGGGAGAGAGAGAGGAGAGGGGGGAGCAGAGAGAGAGAAGGAGAGGAAAAGAGGGAGGGGGTGGACGAGAGAGAGAAGAAGGATGGGAGCCAGGGTGGAGGGAGCTGGAGAGGGAGAGGGGGAGAAGAGAGAGAAGGAAGAGCAGAACAGAGGGCAGAGGGTGAGAGAGAGAGAGAAAGGGGGGGGAATGGGAGAGAAGAAATGAGAGCGAAGGGAGAGAGAGAGAGGGAGGCAACAGGGTGGAAACGAGAGAGAAAGAGGAGAGGAAGATAAGAGAAAGGAGGGAGGAGTGAAAGAAAGAAAGATAGAGGGAGGATGGAGAGAGAAGGAGAGGAGGGGGGTGGAGAGGAGGAGGGGTGGGAGGAGAGAGGGGGAGAGAGAGAGAAGGAGAGAGGGGAGGGGGTGGAGGAGAGGATCAGAGGAGAGGAGAGGCGGGAGGGTGGCAGAGAGAAAGAAAAGTAAGAGCAGGGAGGGACTGAGAGAGCGAAGATGAGTAGGGAAGGAGTGGGGGGTGGGCGGTCGGCGAGGGAAGAGAAGAAGAGGGGAAAGCGGAGGAACGGAGGGAGTAGAGAGAGGAAGGGAGCAGGAGAGAGGGAAGGAGGGCGGTCGGAAGGGAGAGAGAGGGCAGGAGGGGGAGAAGAGACGAGAAAAAGACGAGAGGAGAGACGGAGGGAGTGGGAGGCAAGAGGATGAAAGCCGAGAGAGAGGGGGGAGGGGTGGAGGGAGAAGAGAGCGGGAGAGAGAAACAGCAAGGGACAGGGGGGTGGAGGGAGAGGGGAGGGAGAGATGTGAGCGGTGGTGGAGGGGCAGAAGGGAGGGCAGGGAGAGCGGTTGGAAGAGAGAGAGGGGTGGAGGGAGATAAAAAACTCGATACTACAGGTGGAGATAGAAATTATGAGAGGAGAGAGAAGAGCGGAGGCAGTGGGAGGGAAGGAGAGAAGAAAAGAAGGAGGGATTGATTGAGAGAGAGAAGAAGAGAGAAGAGGGATGAACGTGGTGGGGGTGTGGGAACAGAAGAGTGAACAAGAGGGGGAGAGAGAAAAGGGAGAGAAGAGAGAAATGAGGACAGAGTGAAGAGAGGAAAGAGACGGTGTAGGTAGAAAAGAGAAGAGGACAGGGGAGAAATAGAAGAGAGGCAGAGAGAGAGAAAAGAAAGAGTGCAAAAAGAGAGAGAGAGTGGGTGGAGGAGACCAATATATAAGTTAAATAAGAAGAAGAGAGTGAGAGAGGTGGGAGGAAGGAGAATAAGAGAGAAGCGGGAGTTGGACAGATGATGAGTCTGAGAATGAAAAGAGATGGGGAGGTGCCAAACGCCATACAAGAAAGAAATAAATGACGAGAGAGAAGGAGAGAGGGATAAGAAATAAGAAAGGCCAAAGAGGCAAGACAGAGAGAGAGAGAAATATGAGGCAAGAGAGACAGAAGATCAAGAGTACCGGCCAACATCCGCACCCCCCGTCCGCAACCAAACCCCCACGCCCTCCACCGCAGCCCAACAGGAGAAAGAGAGAGCAGAAGGAGAGAGGAGAGAAGAGAGAGAGAGATGAGGGAATAAACGGAGGGATGAAGAGAGAGATCATGATAGAGAGAGAGGACAGCAGAAGAGAAGTGAGAGAGAGAAGATAGAAATAGGAGATGAGATGAGAAGAAAGAGAAGAATGAGAGAGAGAGGACAAAGAGAAGGGAGAGGAAGTGAGAGAGAGAGAGAGGGAATATGAGACAGAGAGAGAAAAAGAAGGGTAGAGAGAGATAAAAAAAAAAATGAAGAGAGAGGGAGGAAGAAAAAAATTAAGGAGAAAGGAGCGGGAAGGAAGAGAATATGAGTGTGAAGAAGAAGGAAGGGGGGAGATGAAGAGAGGGAGAGAGAAGAAATGCAGTGAGAGAGGAGAAGAAGAGAGAGGGAGAAAGAAAATGAGAAGAGAGGGAAAAAGGAGCAGAGGAGAGAAAAAAAAAAAATAAGGAGAATTGGTGGGATGTGATAGAAGAGCGAGAGGGGGCGGGGGGGAGGGGTACAGAATAGAGAAGAGAGGGGGAGGAGAGAGCAGGAGAGAGAAAAAGGAGAGACGAGTGTGTTTGCATTTCTGTGACATTACAAAAATCCTTCTCTAAACGTCTTTTTCCTGAATCACCTTGTTCTGTTTCCTGCCTGTAACCTTGCTGCCTCCGCCCTCAGCCTGTCCCAGAGCCTGTCCCAGGCCTGTCTCAGAGCTGTCCAGAGCCTGTCCTGTCCAAGCCTGTCCCCAGAGCCTGTCCCAGAGCTGTCCCAGAGCCTGCGCAGGACGGAGCAGGTCACAGGACCGTCTGTTCTGCGCTGGAGGCTCTCACAGGACATGGAGCTAAACAAGGCTTCTAAAACACACATGCTTTAAATGTATGTGCGTTCCTGTGTAAATGTGAAGCAGCTGGACGGACGGACGATCCGCAGAGAGAGACCCATCGCGAGAGCAACACACCTCAGACCCGGAGAAGAACTTGTAATGTTTAGTCTCTGAAGGTAAAAGACTACAGGTGGATAGTGAACAAACGGTGTTGACAGCAAAGACCCGTGGGAAGTGGTTATGGATCATTTCTATGTGTGGTTTGCAATGAGATGGTTCTCCTCAGCTTTATCATTTTTAACTTTTTTTCCCTGAAAAAGATTGAAAATATCTGTCGGTGCACAGCCAACCGTAGCCTGCCACAGATAGTTTTTAACAGGCTCTCTCTGTTGCAGGTGCTGACTTTGTCTACAGTCAAGTACATAATGCAGTTTCACAGATTGACCAGCAGAGGGGGTAATGAATGAGCACTATGACATGACCAGAAAATACATCTGGCTGTTGTTTTCATTACACAGCACAGTCAGCTCTGTTTATGTGATCAGCTGATTCTGGAGGTTGGCTATCGCGTTTATTACTTGAAAGTTATCAAGAAATTTCAAGATACAACAAACAAAAATAGTAAAATACATTTTTAAAAAAGTGTCAATAAACCGGAAGTAGTTTCTTGTTCACACCAGCCTGACCTCGAGTCACACAGACTTCAAATTATTACACGTCTTTTTGTGAATCACTCAGACTGCGGCCAAGAAGAATAAGTATAATTCCGTTGCCTACATTTTCTTTTTTATTTATTTGAGAAAGTATGTGTACTGTGAGTGACGTCAGACTCTCAGGAGCCTGGACCTGCAGTGGAAACATCATTAACATAAGTGGCCCAAACCGCTCCAAAGTGAACCGGTCTGAGGGATCCAGGCCAATGGAAATGTGGCTTATAATTGTATTCAAGATTTTGCTAAAAATGTTGCTTGTCTTCATCGAATATGACTATTAACAATTGAATATGACTGTTTTTATAAATGTTTTTGTCCATGAAAAGATTTACTAGGTTGCAAGGTAACAACTGTAACCTAGCAACCAGATTGTGAACAAGGAAAAAAAGTCACAACGACAATTCAAAAGTTATGGTGCATTCCAGGCAACTGGGAACTGTATATTTTCCACTTGTAAAAGTGCAATGGAATGCCACTCGAACTGGTAAATACACTTGTGAATTAAGACCTGGTCGAGGAAGTCCACTTCATATACAAGCTCAACAATCACACAGTAATAGTTTGGTTTCACGTGACATCACAACATTCTACTGGCCAATGTTATTTCAATGAGGTGGAGGGCAGCTAAAATAAATATTGTTTAAATGCAGTTTATTTTTGCAATGCAAACAAGTAATGAGTCTAGTCATCCTGGAAATGGCCACTTTTTAAATTAGCTAAATCATTTTTGAATTATTCCATGGCAAAGTCCAATGTTATTAATAGGAAAAAGTGCCTCTTGCCCTACATCTGGCTTATAACTGCCAAGAATTCTAGAATGTGAAACCCACCTATTGAATCTGGGGGTTTAACTGTCACAAAAACAATGTAAACATTGATTACAGGTTATTTAGTGTTAGTTGTTTAGCCTTTAGCCATAATGTTTATATATGAGTTGATTAGGTTTAGAATGCTCTGAACTGGGAACTTGTATTTTTCAAGTGAGAAATAGCCAGTTGCCTGGAACGCCGCAATAGGGTTTGATTAATGATAATACCTTCTAAAACTTGGTATTATCAGTTGTTTAAACAGTCAGTTGTGTGTGCGTGGTCTTTACATTTTGGCCCTGTAAGCCCGTGCTGTGCTTGTGTCGGTGGATTTTGTCACATGAGCGAGGGAAGCGTGCTCACAGCTGATTGGTGCATATGTAGCATGGCCTCATTTCAGTGCTGCATGGGATTAAACTGGAGCTGATTTACACACACAGAAAGGCCAGCGGCTGCCAAAAAGCTCCAAACCCACGGCTTTGTTGGGCTCACCATTATCCATCTTAGTTTCCATTTTCCTCACACACACACAACGTTCAGCCGCCAAGCAAAGAGCCGCCTCCGTGTGTGTACTTTTACATTTGTGAAATATAAAACAAAAACATGACACAAAGAGCCAATAGAAGACATCCAATAGAATCTGCTAACATGACATCACAATATTTACATTTAAAGGTCCTGTACGTGATTTTTGCTTACTTCAAAATATGAACACACAAAAACTTCCTACCAGAACTGTAGTTGACCAAAGAAATTCTTGGTCAACTAAAGACATATACAACCGAATAATTGAGTAAAAAGGTGAGAGGCATCTGGCTGCAGACTTCCATGAGGAGACTCTTCGCGTGACTTACCTCCATCCAGAGGACCCTAAAGCCCGGATGTTTACCCATTTTAATGTAGCTATACCACAGTATAGTATGTGGCGCTGTGCACCTAAAACATTATTTGAAAGAACATTGAAGAAAACCAAGAGAAGCCCAGCTGTTTATTGTCGCTGTGTGTTCCATGTGTAACAAACATGGAACAAGGTACAAGACGACGGAGGGTGGTTGCCATGGCAATGCATTTTTTACCGTTACTGTTTACGGGCCTCAATGGTTAGCCTTTACCAAAACCTTTTCCCTAACCTTACTGACCCTTTTCTTCATCATCCCTCCTATCAAGCATTTACCAAAACTGCCCCAGTTATTATAAATATTGTTATGTTTTGTACTAAATAAAACTTTATTGTGACTCTATTGTTTTTTATGTGTCAGTTCATCTCTTTCATGTCCTGTGAAAGTAGTTTTAGTTGTCCTATCATTTGACAGTCTACTTGATCCAGCAAAACGAAAAGTCTTGTCTGGATTAGGTTTGTTTTGGTTTACTTCCGGTCCTCTGGGCCTCCTCATGGAGGTTTGCGAGGTAGGGTCCTCCTCATGGAGGTCTACTGCCAGACACTCGTGAAAAAGCGGCGTGACAAAAGTTCAAATAAAAAGTGTTATATTAGATTAACCCCATCGGTGTTTGAAAAAATATCTATGAAAAATGTCAGATGGATGAACAAACAAGACTTTATTAGAAAGTCTGGACATTGTGAACTGTTTTCCACCTGAAAAGATCTGTGCTGTCATTTTCTTGTAAAAAAAATAAATAAATAAAAAATTGGGTATCCAATTCTGCTCCACTCACTTTTTTTAGGAGTGCCTTCAGCCTGGGTTTATTTTAACGGTCATTGAATTTATTTTAAAATGACCGATGGGCAGTGTTGGTAGTAACATACTTACTGTATTAGATTACATTTTTGAGTAACTAGTAGCAGACCCATCGATAGAAATTTGTGGACTCGGGGCAAGGGTGACTCATATGGGCCCCCTTCAATATACATGAATTTGAAAAGGGTATCATTCTGGGCCCCCAAGATGCTGGAGCCCAGGACAAAAGACCTCTTTGCCTCCCCTCGTCGACTCCCTGTCCATAGTGTGATTAAATTACAACAAAATACTCTTAGTTGCTTTTAACAAAAAAAGAAAAAAAATCTACAAACTTACTTACTCTACTTATTGTGTGGGATGATGCGGCTCAAAGACACAGATCGGCAGCTGGAACAGGCCCACAATCATTTCTGGTGCAAATTTTACTTCTTTTTTTTGGCCTTTTTAAGTAACTAATTACTAGCAAGGACCATGCCACACATTAGAATGCAGGTTACATGACATTTATTGTGAATGAGAAAGAGGATGATAGTGAAGATGGCGGTGCGACGGGGCTCAGGGCAGCGGCTGGAGAGACTGTGGATGGGGGCTCTGTCTCGGATGATCCACCCAGCTGATCGAGAAGCCACACTGTAGATGGTTATCTTCAAGTCTGTGAGACAAGAGAAAGAGACAAGGAGTGTAACAGTGGGGTAGAGAGAGCGAGTACAAACAGTTGTCCTGGGACTGTCCTGGATAAACAACATTATGGGTGGTCAGATGTGTTTGAGGAGGAGAGGCGTGGACACAGAAAGAGACTGGAGCGGCCGTGGTCCTGAAACTTAGTTAACTAACCTTCGTTTCAATGCCAATAATAAAAAATTAAATCCTGCATTTGATAAAACACACACAGTAATCCCAAAGTAATGTAACTAAGTTACTTTCAGAAACAGAATAGAGCAGAAACAGGAAGATTTATGGTCATTTGGAGTGAACCCTCGAGGTCGTTGCAGCTTTTGCGCGCCGCCACTCGCTCTTCCGGACATGATATTCAAAGCAAGTATATATTTTTTTTAAAACTGCGTGGGCAGTAACTAAGTAGTGTAACTAATTACATTTTTAAAAAGTAATAAGTAATGAGTACTAATTACTTTTTCAATACTCTTTCCCCAACACTGCCAACGAAACAGACAAGCTAACATTTGTTACCTTGGCAGAACAAAACAGGGCAGAATAAACTAAACTAAACCCCTTTTGGAATGTATCTCAGCTGGGTTATTTGAATATTCCGTAATATTTGCAATTTAGGCGTCAAATTGGACTCTGATCTCAAACTCAATGAACACAGTACTGTGGTGTTAAAATCTCCTTTAACGTCACAAAAACTAAAAAACATGTCTTGATAAATCTGGGTCTTGTGTGATATCATCAGTTCTTGTTTTTTTTACTTCATGTAATTCTGAATCTGACAGCTGATTGGTGTTAAACGATGATTCATTTTTACAGGTTTTAATTAGCCAAAAAGTCCTTTAATTTCCTGGTTGTAATATGTGTTTCCAGGAGTTGAGGTGGAGAATCGGTGCATACATAAGTTTGTATTTCTCTGATGCTTTGTGTCTCTGCAGTACTGCTAGCTCAATGGCCCAGCTTTGTCACATTTGACGAGGACAATAGCAAACCTCGACGGCTGGTCTGACTGGTTCTTCCGGCTCCACGCAGACAGACGCTGGATGCCAGAGCTGCACACACTTCTCAGATTGATTTAATTACACCTGTTTGATTCATCTATGAGCGGAACCACATTTTTCTGTTTGGGTTGTGGTTTTAGCTCTTGCTCACCAGTGACTGTATACTTGACACTGATCTGAATGACCTTCACATCTTTGTTTGTTTGGACTAATCTTGGATGAGTTGGTGTGGTAGGAAAAAGTTCATAAATCACCTAAGTTCATCTAATCAAATCAGCTGATGCATCAATCTAGAATATTCTGATCATATTCTGACTTCTAAACCTTCTGCACATTGAGTGTCACTAAGGCAGCAAGTCCGAGTCCCAAGTTAGTGCAACATACATCCAGGTCAAGTCCAAGTCCTTTTTTACGTCAATGTTAGGATAAGCCAAAACATAAAATAACCAAGAATTTTGTTTGAAGCCACACGGCGACATTTTCTTTGGCTTTAACAGTTAACCTACCCCAATCACCTGACCTAAACTTACCCATTTTAGTAACTTGAAGCCTAAACTTACCCCTTATATATGTCATCACGTGGCTTCAACAAAATATGTGGTTATTTTACTATTTGTAACATATTTTAAAAAAAACATTATGTCTACATTTATTCAGAGACTATGTTTAAAATATCCTATTTAAAATACATTTCATGGTCACAAAAGTGTGGAGGGTTATGTCCCAGTTGTTAATGTAAAGTTATAACATTAATTTTTTTTAAAGAGTGTGTATTATGTAAAATCAATTATTCAAAGATTATAACCTTGTTATAACTGTCTTCCCTCAACATTACTTTACTCAAAGTTGTATTTGAATTGATTTATGTTTGTGTGAGTAATCTTTTATTTTCCTACAGCTCTTGCTCGACTGCTCACACACTGTTCTTGGTCCCGCCCTCTTGTCTGTATTTACTCGTTGTATTTCAAAAGTAAAGCATGTATGGTTCCAAACAGCCCATTGACACTTTACAACAATCAAAATGAGTCATTTAAAATCTGTTGCTTGTTACAGTTATATTTTAAACTGAAGAGGCGGGGCTAAGAACTTCTGCAGTTTTTAACAGGACACTGCAGCTGTTTCTATTTTTAAGTCGTAATAGATCAATTTTGTGTTTTGCAATGAACTAAATGTAAATTACTGATCTACATATGTCCTATTAGCATTAAGTTGTCTCAAGTCACAGAGCTCAAAGTCCAAGTCAAGTCCCAAGTCTTCCATTTTATCAAGCCAAAGTCATCAAAATAGTGAATCAAGTCAAGTGTGACTCAAGTCTAAGTTTATGCTGTTTGCAAAGCATTTACAATAAAGCACAAACAAAGGACTCAGAAAAAAAAATCACCATGTTTATTCATTTTTATTTGAGGCATTCAGCATTTTCAAACGTTTTACACTCATACTGTCATTTATGATCAAACAGACTCATGACCAATCTAAGAAGCACATTCTGTCAGACCCTGAGCAGATTCTGTGTAAACTTTTTTCTACATTCAACCCACACTCTACTCATGGAGAAAAATAAAAACACTCCTGGCAGACTTGGGCAGAAAGAAATATTATGCATCACTTATATTGTTTAAATCAGAGGTGGGAGTAAGTCACAAGTCTCAAGTCTGAAGTCTAAACATGTAAGTCACAAGTAAAGTCTCAAGTCATATCATCCAAGTCACAAGTAAGTCTCAAGTCATATCATCCAAGTCACAAGTAAGTCTAAGTCATAACATCCAAGTCACAAGTAAGTCTAAGTCATAACATCCAAGTCACAAGTAAGTCTCAAGTCATAAACATCCAAGTCACAAGTAAGTCTCAAGTCATAACAACCAAGTCACAAGTAAGTCTAAGTCATAACATCCAAGTTACAAGTAAGTCTCAAGTCAAAACATCCAAGTCACAAGCAAGTCTCAAGTCATAACATCCAAGACACAAGTTCAAATTAAATTAATTGGCTCAATTAAATTGAGCCAAATCAAGTAATATTAGGTCATAAGTCATTGATGATTATGAGTATTACTTTTGGTCAAATCATAATTAGTGTCACTTATTTAGACTCTTGCATATAATATAGCTTCTAATATAGCTTCTAAGTAACAGCAGTGGAATTACTTCTATCTATATAGGGCCTAATTGGTTTCATACCATAATAATCTACAGTATATGTCAGTTTTGGGCAAAGTTTTACTTGATTTGTCCTTGGCCAATCAGAAAGAAATCAACCTTGAAAATCAGCCACTGATATGACAACATTTTAAAAATTGGCATCAGTATCGGCCCAAGAAAAACCCATATCGGTCAATCTCTACTAAAAAAAAGCATAGGTTTTTCAACTTTATTTTTTGGAAAACCAAGTTTTTTTAAAGGGGTGCTTTCCCAGGACTCATCACATCAACTCAATGTGAGGTCTCATAATATCATGGTAGAATAAAACAAGGGCTGGTTCAAGGTTAAATCAGGTTTACTATCCAAATCCAATCCAAAAATCTAACCAGGATTACTCTAATTTGATGCATCAGTCGGTTTCAATTCAATTTGTGGAAACTGTCTGACATCGCATCATTGGGGCGTGTTCGCTTCTCAGGAGACGGGAACATTTTTTTTTTCAATCACTGCTTTTTGGTTGTTTTGTCGTCCAGAAAGTAGAGCATAAACATGTGTGTCAGTGATTGTTGCTGTCTCTATGTGGTAAACTTACAAACTAAATGGTACAATATCATATTCTAAGTTCATATTCCACACAAGGTCAAAGGAGGAGAACATAAATAGTCGTCTATCTCAACTCGGGTTGGTTCTGGCTAACACGCCACTCTGCTCCTGCTCGCTGATTGGGCGACTGTACTTCCTGCTTTTTTGGAACCGTCTGCAGTCCTGACCCAGTAGCTGGAGTGAAATGAAACTGAGAGGAGGCACTGGGTGGTCAGTAAGGAGAAAACATATATTCTGATATTTAGAAGATGGGTTGTGGGCCAGATCAGATAGTTTGGAGAGCGGAGAGCCTTTGGTCTAAATTGTCATGTGCACTTTACTCGTCTTATATTACAAAAAAATACGCTTTTAGAATGTTGTTACTTCACCAAAAACAACCTGGGAGTTGTGCTTAGTTTTATTAAAAAAATATTTAAATAATTAATTGCTAAACGTTATACATCTGCAAGGGCAATGTCATGAAGTAGTTTTATTGTCAACTGCTGGTTACTGCTCCAATTTTACTTTTTTACTTGATAATATTCATTCATTAATTTTTACTGCTTGTTTTTGCTGGAGGTGGAAAGTGACTGGAGCCTATATCAGTGACTTTGGCCCTTAGGCGGGGGAACACCCTGGACAGTGGCCAACTTGTTGAAGAGTTAACACAAAGAGACTGACACAGACAATCGGTGTACCTGGATTAACAAGGTAAATACGATAAAAGTGTCTTCAAATTTTGGGCATAAAGCACAACTTCAGGTATGTTTTTGATTATAAAAGAAGGAAGAATGAGCATAACATAGGATCTTTCAATATTTTAGGACATTTCAACAATATATTTGATTGTTGGGCCACTATCAATAACAATCAGAAATCATCTCAGCGAGCTTGTCAGAAGGAGCAAGTGCATTCTTTTCCCGCAGAATCATCCGGACAAACAACATATCAGTGAAAAGCCAGACTTTGGATGATCCTGCACCAGTCTGCTCTCTTCTGCGTGATGTAGGCGGGGCTGACGGCGGTCCGGAGAGGCGCGGGCTGCCCTCCGCCCTGACGCGCTCGCACAAGACCTCGGCTATACACATCACGTACATGCCGCAGTCGTAGCTGTTCTGCTGCGATGGGCACTGCTCCTCCGCGAACGCCGCTTTTCTCCCCGCGCCCAAAAACGCCTCGAGTTTGTTTGCGATGCGGCGCGCGTGCAGCGAGTTGCTTCCGTTCTGCGAGTCGTAGTGGGCGAAGTGGTTGGAGCCGCGGTGGTAGACCAGTAAGCTCCAGTGCGTGCGCCCGCCGTTTGGTTGGAGTTGTCGTTGACGGCTAAGAAGACCCATCGCGTGAGGACAGTTCCAACGGCTCCAGGAACAGTGCTAACTCATCTGAACAGGAAGCACATTTGATGAACTGAGTAACCTCCGGGCTGATGAACGCGATGGATTCTTTTAAATCGGTGAAGCGTTCGGAGGAGAAGTACTCGAAGGCGAATCCGATGACCTGGTCGTTGAGCCAGTGAGGGCCTTCCAGCAGGGCCAGGTCCGAGCGCGCAGAAGACTGTCCTGATAGCTCACCACCACCGGGTCCATGCTAGCACGTCACTGAGGACACACCTGACACAAGACACTGGGATTAACTCAAAGCAGAGGACAAACTTCCCTATGTACATGTTAGGCCTACAACAAGTCATCTAATTTCATTGCTACCAACTTTCATCCGGTGTGAATATACCAGCGGTCCGTTGTTTCCGGGCAGTTCATTTCCTCGGGAGCTAGCTCAAATGCCGTAAACTGATTAAAATAAACTAATTGACACAAACTGGACAACAAGTGACAGCCAGACAATCATTGGCAGCGAGTTCACTTCACACACGAGGTTATAAAATGTGCTGTTTTGTCTCTGAAGCTAATGTTAACCTGTATTTAATTCATTTATTGATTTTAAAATAACTCTACAAGCTGAACTAGCTTCATACAAAACAGCTTAGGATGTCATGTATTTTTATCAAAATGTCTGCTTTATATTTTCGCTATTTATTTGTTAGCATTTAGCAATGCGCCAAACTTACGCACTTTTTATAAACACTCAGTCTTTCTCTGGTGAAGTATTTACCTCGTATGTGAAGCCTCTGAACTCTGTGCCAGTGGTTATCTAGTGAAATCTGCTCAGTACTTTAAATTTTTAAAATATTAATTAATATTAGCACATCTCGGCAAACTCCCCATAAGATGAATGGGACAAGAAGGAACTATCCACGGGTATCTTGCAAACCGGAGCTAGCATAGCCGCAGCTCTGTGAACAGGAACCTATTGTCAAGTAATTTAGTAGTTTACTTTCACTCCGAAGTCTGTCATGAGCAGAGAGAAGAGGTCTGGTTAATAAGACAAAAAGTATTGTTTCAGAATGACACACACAAAAAATAATAACAATAAAAAGTTTTGCTGTAAATAATAAAAATCTTTAAAGTTAAAATGTCATGAATTAGGGAACCAAATTATCTTGAGTTTATCACATTTCACTTCACCATTTGTACTTGAAATAAGAAAAGACATTTTGTTCTTCTTAAAAAATAATTCTTTTGACTTGTGTAAGAAAAGAAATTGTATGTCACCTGCATTAAGAGAGAACATCTTAATCCATCTGCATATAATTTGTCTTAACAAGCAAAATCTACTCAAACCCAAAGATAATATGCAAGAACTTGTCTAAACATTGTTTTTTGGTCAAATTTGAGAAATATGTTACATAAACTGAACGTTTGGGACATAACTAATCAATTAATCAAAAGAAAGTTTTGAAAAGTAGGTCCCAGACCATTTCTTTACAATTGTAGAATATATTCAGTCTATTAGTGTGAGATATGCCACCCTACTTCATTTAATCTCTTCACTCTGCATTTATGAGGTACTAATGCTCTCTCTCAAAGCAATATTAGTGTAGTGTATGCATTCATTGTTTATTGTTCATTTAAAATGTTAAACTATTATTACTACTAGGTCAGAGCGCGGGCTCTGTGATTTTTGTTGTGTTGCTGATGCTAGTAAGACTGCTTTGGCAAGTTACGACCGACAGTAACCAAATTAATTCTGACAATGAAGCAACTTTCTAGCACCAAACTCTCATTCAGTTATCTTGGATGAGGTGCCACAATATCAATTGTGATTTAAAAAATCACTATTATTATTTTAATCATAATCGAGCAGCCCTAATTGTAAAACAAAGCACAATTTTAACAAATTCTTTCAATGTTTTACATGTTATCTTTCATTATTATTTGCCATGCTAACATTCATTTAATAAACTCAAGAAATCTAATCTAAAATCTATTTTTTTGGAAGAGAAGTGGCCCTCTAGTTGATTGGTTCTCAAACTTTTTGAACCAGGTATCACCAAAGGAAATATATGACATTCCAATACCACCCAAATCTAATTTGGATCTTAGTTTTAGGTCTGAATTTAGAGTTAGAGCGCATATGACAGCTTAAACTATATTTTCAGTAGAACACAGTGAACATTATTATATTTAAAATTTCATCAAACATTTTGCTTGTTTTCACCTAGATTGTTTTTTTTATGAAGCTCGTATTTTGTCCAGCAATATTAACGTTACATATAGGGGAACCCAAACTGTTACCTAGCAATCAACTGTAAATGTGGACCAAAACCCACATAAATTACATAGATGTTGACAAACCAATAGTGTTTTGTAACAATTAAATTGTGTTAAGTGATTCAATGATTAAATAATAAACTCCCAGGAAGCTGTTTTAGTTTGTGTAAATTGTCTTTTGCATTTTGGGGCTTTTTGAAGACACATGTGAAGAATGTTTTAGAACCCTTTAGAACTTTTTGTTGTCAGTTTCTTCATAATTTGCAACTTAACTGCTGTAAAACTATGATAAATATTCACCACAAGGACAATCACATCAAACTAAGTCCAAATTTAAAAAATGTGATCATCTTTCATGTGGGCTTAAACGTGGTCTTAAGTTGAAACACATTATTATCACAGTAGTTTAAACTAATAAATGACTCAAGGGCGATCAACAATCTGTCGCACCAGTGGCACACAGACCAGCTTGAGAAACGCTGCTCTAGTTTATAAAAGGCAACAGCAGAGTAAGTACATTACTGCAATGCGTTGACTTGCTCATGTTTGGCAGAAGAGTGTGAGGCAGCTATGAGTTTGCAGAGAGATCACTCTCAGCAGCAGCACAGTTCAGGTCAGCATGCCCAGATCACACTGTACAACTCTGTGTGAAGGCTATTAACAAACGTACAAAGTCCTACAGAGTCAAAGCAGGCTTCTTTTCATACCTTACACAGGCACATTCCGATGAAGAAGCATAGCACCATAGCACACGCTGCCGTAAACTGCTGCTTCTTCTGCTCAAATGTCCCGAAGTGTGAACCGACACCGCCACCTACTCACAAGGAGCGACTGGAGCACATGTCCGACTCTGCAACAAACATATAATACACGTAATCTGATGTTTGTTAGCGAGCAGCAGTTCAATTAGACGCACCGAGCGGTTTTACTTTACGTCAACTGCCAGAAGAGCTCACTTACATCTATCTGATTGACTTTTCTTTTACTTACACCGTCTAGATACTTTTCTGTGGGAAGGCGACGCGTACGGTTTTAAAAAAGTGTTCACCAGACATGCAGCGAAGGTGTAATTAAGCCTGGATAATTGCATGAAAAACGCCGTGCGAGTGTTTACATGCTGCGGCTGTCCAGCGCTTCCGGGGTCTAGTCTCGCGTGAGTTGAGTGAAGCTGCAAACCCGGAGGCTGCCATCACAAGGACCGCAAATCACGTTTTTAAAGCGTTTTCAGCCGCCAGTAATCTTTACCAAGCTGTTATAACCTAAATTTGGATTATTTTTAAAGAAAATCCGAGAAAATTGTAATGCTATGCTCCACCAACATAATAAAATATCAAACTTTGAGATGAGTTTCAATACACGGTACACTGTCCCACTGAAAAATGAATGAATGAATTAATGAATAAATAATATTGATTTGTTTGTATTAGACACAATCAATCACCATTCTAGTGATTATTACTGTAATGAAGTTACAGTATTTTTTTTCTTTCAAGTTGGACAAACATATTTTCTGTTATCTTTTTCTTTTCTTTCTTTCTTTCTTTCTTTCTTTCTTTCTTTCTTTCTCTATTCTTTCTTTCTTCTTCTTAGGCATATTGACAAAATGTTTATTTTTTCAATATACTTTTTTTTTGTCATTTAAATAGGCCAAGACGAGTAACCCAAAGGTTTACATTTTACTCATGTAAAAGTGTACTTACTCTAGTACGCTATAGTTCGTAAAAGTATTCAGCTAGAAAATGAGAAAAAAGTGTCTCAAGTAAATGAAACCTTTATAATACATCCAAACGTTCACCCACTCCACTGTAGCTCAGGACTCCGCACAAACACACCACCATCACTACTGCTGCTGCTGCTGATGATGCTGTCTTTACGTTTTGTAAAGCACTTTTACGTTTTGTAAAGCACTTCGATTGATCGAGTATGAATTGTGCTAGCACACTTCAAGACCCTGTTGTAAACAAACATTAANTAAATGATTGGGTATCCAATTCTGCTCCACTCACTTTTTTAGGAGTGCCTTCAGCCTGGGTTTATTTTAACGGTCATTAATTTATATTAAAATGACCGATGGGCAGTGTTGGTAGTAACTACTTACTGTATTAGATTACATTTTTGAGTAACTAGTAGCAGACCCATCGATAGAAATTTGTGGGCTCGGGGCAAGGGTGACTCATATGGGCCCCCTTCAATATACATGAATTTGAAAAGGGTATCAGGGCCCCCAAGATGCTGGAGCCCAGGACAAAAGACCTCTTTGCCTCCCCTCGTCGACTCCCTGTCCATAGTGTGATTAAATTACAACAAAATACTCTTAGTTGCTTTTAACAAAAAAAAAAAAAAAAAAAATCTACAAACTTACTTACTCTACTTATTGTGTGGGATGATGCGGCTCAAAGACACAGATCGGCAGCTGGAACAGGCCACAATCATTTCTGGTGCAAATTTTACTTCTTTTTTTTGGCCTTTTTAAGTAACTAATTACTAGCAAGGACCACACCACACATTAGAAAGCAGGTTACATGACATTATTGTGAATGAGAAAGAGGATGATAGTGAAGATGGCGGTGCGACGGGGCTCAGGGCGGCGGCTGGAGAGACTGTGGATGGGGCTCTGTCTCGGATGATCCACCCAGCTGATCGAGAAGCCACACTGTAGATGGTTATCTTCAAGTCTGTGAGACAAGAGAAAGAGACAAGGAGTGTAACAGTGGGGTAGAGAGAGCGAGTACAAACAGTTGTCCTGGGACTGTCCTGGATAAACAACATTATGGGTGGTCAGATGTGTTTGAGGAGGAGAGGCGTGGACACAGAAAGAGACTGGAGCGGCCGTGGTCCTGAAACTTAGTTAACTAACCTTCGTTTCAATGCCAATAATAAAAAATTAAATCCTGCATTTGATAAACACACAAAGTAATGTAACTAAGTTACTTTCAGAAACAGAATAGAGCAGAAACAGGAAGATTTATGGTCATTGGAGTGAACCCTCGAGGTCGTTGCAGCTTTTGCGCGCCGCCACTCGCTCTTCCCAACATGATATTCAAAGCAAGTATATATTTTTTTTAAAACTGCGTGGGCAGTAACTAAGTAGTGTAACTAATTACATTTTTAAAAAGTAATAAGTAATGAGTACTAATTACTTTTTCAATACTCTTTCCCCAACACTGCCAACGAAACAGACAAGCTAACATTTGTTACCTTGGCAGAACAAAACAGGGCAGAATAAACTAAACTAAACCCCTTTTGAATGTATCTCAGCTGGGTTATTTTAATAATTCCGTAATATTTGCAATTTAGGCGTCAAATTGGACTCTGATCTCAAACTCAATGAACACAGTACTGTGGTGTTAAAATCTCCTTTAACGTCACAAAAACTAAAAAACATGTCTTGATAAATCTGGGTCTTGTGTGATATCATCAGTTCTTGTTTTTTTACTTCATGTAATTCTGAATCTGACAGCTGATTGGTGTTAAACGATGATTCATTTTTACAGGTTTTAATTAGCCAAAAAGTCCTTTAATTCCTGGTTGTAATATGTGTTTCCAGGAGTTGAGGTGGAGAATCGGTGCATACATAAGTTTGTATTTCTCTGATGCTTTGTGTCTCTGCAGTACTGCTAGCTCAATGGCCCAGCTTTGTCACATTTGACGAGGACAATAGCAAACCTCGACGGCTGGTCTGACTGGTTCTTCCGGCTCCACGCAGACAGACGCTGGATGCCAGAGCTGCACACACTTCTCAGATTGATTTAATTACACCTGTTTGATTCATCTATGAGCGGAACCACATTTTTCTGTTTGGGTGTGGTTTTAGCTCTTGCTCACCAGTGACTGTATACTTGACACTGATCTGAATGACCTTCACATCTTTGTTTGTTTGGACTAATCTTGGATGAGTTGGTGTGGTAGGAAAAAGTTCATAAAATCACCTAAGTTCATCTAATCAAATCAGCTGATGCATCAATCTAGAATATTCTGATCATATTCTGACTTCTAAACCTTCTGCACATTGAGTGTCACTAAGGCAGCAAGTCCGAGTCCCAAGTTAGTGCAACATACATCCAGGTCAAGTCCAAGTTCCTTTTTTACACGTCAATGTTAGGATAGCCCAAAAATAAAACATAAGAATTTTGTTTGAACCACACGGCGACATTTTCTTTAACAGTTAACCTACCCCAATCACCTGACCTAAACTTACCCATTTTAGTAACTTGAAGCCTAAACTTACCCCTTATATAAGTCATCACGTGGCTTCAACAAAAATATGTGGTTATTTTACTATTTGTAACATATTTTAAAAAAAAACATTATGTCTACATTTATTCAGAGACTATGTTTAAAATATCCTATTTAAAATACATTTCATGGTCACAAAAGTGTGGAGGGTTATGTCCCAGTTGGTTAATGTAAAGTTATAACATTAATTTTTTTTAAAGAGTGTGTATTATGTAAAATCAATTATTCAAAGATTATAACCTTGTTATAACTGTCTTCCCTCAACATTACTTTACTCAAAGTTGTATTTGAATTGATTTATGTTTGTGTGAGTAATCTTTTATTTTCCTACAGCTCTTGCTCGACTGCTCACACACTGTTCTTGTCCCAGCCCTCTCTTGAGTTGTTTTCAAAAGTAAAGCATTTTATAAAAAAATCAAGTCCTCAAGTTGACAGCTTACAATAAAGCACAACAATCACCAATTCATTTTTATTTGAGCATTCATTTCAAACGTTTTACACTCTGTGATGACTCATGTATCACATTCTGTTGAGCTCCAAGACTTGGCTGTTGCTAAGTCTCAAGTCTCAAGTCTAAACATGTAAGTCACAAGTAAAGTTCAAGTCAGAACATTCAAGTCACAAGTAAGAGACACTAAGCAAGTCACAAGTACGTCTCAAGAACATTTTTAAGTCGTAAGGATCAAGTCTCAAGTCATTGTGTTTTAAGCAAGTCAAGTCATAACATCCAAAAGTAAGTCTAAGTCATAACATCCAAGTGTGAGTCCAAGTCACAAGTAAGTCTCAAGTCATAACATCCAAGTAGTAAGTCTCAAGTCCAAGTGTCTCAAGTCCACAAGTAAGTCTCAAGCAAGTCACAAGTAAGTCTCAAGTCATAACATCCAAGTCACAAGTAAGTCTCAAGTCATAACATCCAAGTCACAAGTAAGTCTCAAGTATCAAGTCACAGCAAGTCATCCAAGTCACAAGTAAGTCTCAAGTCATAACATCCAAGTCCAAGTAAGTCTCAAGACATCAAGTCACAAGTAAGTCAAGTCCAAGTCACAAGTAAGTCAAGTTCCAAGTCACAAGTAAGTCTCAAGTCATAACATCCAAGTCACAAGTAAGTCTCAAGTCATAACAAAGTCCAAAAGTCAGAAAAAAAACATCCAAGTCACAAGTAAGTCTCAAGTCATAACATCCAAGTCACAAGTAAGTCTCAAGTCATAACATCAAGTCACAAGTAAGTCTCAAGTCATAACATCCAAGTCACAAGTAAGTCTCAAGTCATAACATCCAAGTCACAAGTAAGTCTCAAGTACATCCAAGTCACAAAAGCAAGTCACCAAGTCATAACATCCAACAAGTAAGACAGTAGTCTCAAGTAACATCCAAGTCACAAGTAAGTCTCAAGTCATAACATCCAAGTCACAAGTCAAGACATCCAAGTCAAGTAAGTCTCAAGTCATAACATCAAGTCACAAGTAAGTCTCAAGTCATAACATCCAAGTCACAAGTAAGTCTCAAGTTCCAAGTCACAGTCAAGTCCCAAGTCACAGTCTCAAGTCATAACATCAAGTAAGTCTCAAGTCATAACATCCAAGTCACAAGTAAGTCTCAAGTCATAACATCCAGTCACAAGTAAGTCTCAAGTCATAACATCCAAGTCACAAGTAAGTCTCAAGTCATAACATCCAAGTCACAAGTAAAAGTCATAACATCCAAGTTAAGTCTAAGTCATAACATCCAAGTCACAAGTAAGTCTCAAGTCATAACATCCAAGTGAGAGTCACAAGTAAGTCTCAAGTCATAACATCCAAGTCACAAGTAAGTCAAGTCATAACATCCAACAAGTAAGTCTCAAGGTCACAAGAAGACAAGTAATCAAGTCCAAGTCACAAGTAAGTCTCAAGTCCAAGTCACAAGTAAGTCAAGTCATAACATCCAAGTCACAAGTAAGTCTCAAGTCATAACATCCAAGTCACAAGTAAGTCTCAAGTCATAACATCCAAGTCACAAGTAAGTCTCAAGTCATAACATCCAAGTCACAAGTAAGTCAAGTCATAACATCCAAGTCACAAGTAAGTCTCAAGTCATCCAAGTCACAAGTAAGTCTCAAGTCATAACATCCAAGTCACAAGTAAGTCAGTCATAACATCCAAGTCACAAGTAAGTCTCAAGTCATAACATCCAAGTCACAAGTAAGTCTAAGTCATAACATCCAAGTCACAAAGTAAGTCTCAAGTCATAACATCCAAGTCACAAGTAAGTCTAAGTCATAACATCCATGTCACAAGTAATCTAAGTCATAAATCCAAGTCACAAGTAAGTCTCAAGTCACAAGTACAGTCTCAAGTCATAACATCCAAGTCACAAGTAAGTCTCAAGTCATAACATCCAAGTCACAAGTAAGTCTCAAGTCAAAACATCCAAGTCACAAGTCTCAAGTCATAACATCCAAGACACAAGTTCATAAACATGGCATTAAATTGAGCCAAATCAAGTAATATTAGGTCATAAGTCATTGATGATTATGAGTATTACTTTTGGTCAAATCATAATTAGTGTCACTTATTTAGACTCTTGCATAATATAGCTTCTAATATAGCTTCTAAGTAACAGCAGTGGAATTACTTCTATCTATATAGGGCCTAATTGGTTTCATACCATAATAATCTACAGTATATGTCAGTTTTGGGCAAAGTTTTACTTGATTTGTCCTTGGCCAATCAGAAAGAAATCAACCTTGAAAATCAGCCACTGATATGACAACATTTTAAAAATTGGCATCAGTATCGGCCCAAGAAAAACCCATATCGGTCAATCTCTACTAAAAAAAAGCATAGGTTTTTCAACTTTATTTTTTGGAAAACCAAGTTTTTTTAAAGGGGTGCTTTCCCAGGACTCATCACATCAACTCAATGTGAGGTCTCATAATATCATGGTAGAATAAAACAAGGGCTGGTTCAAGGTTAAATCAGGTTTACTATCCAAATCCAATCCAAAAATCTAACCAGGATACTCTAATTTGATGCATCAGTCGGTTTCAATTCAATTTGTGGAAACTGTCTGACATCGCATCATTGGGGCGTGTTCGCTTCTCAGGAGACGGGAACATTTTTTTTTTCAATCACTGCTTTTTGGTTGTTTTGTCGTCCAGAAAGTAGAGCATAAACATGTGTGTCAGTGATTGTTGCTGTCTCTATGTGGTAAACTTACAAACTAAATGGTACAATATCATATTCTAAGTTCATATTCCACACAAGGTCAAAGGAGGAGAACATAAATAGTCGTCTATCTCAACTCGGGTTGGTTCTGGCTAACACGCCACTCTGCTCCTGCTCGCTGATTGGCGACTGTACTTCCTGCTTTTTTGGAACCGTCTGCAGTCCTGACCCAGTAGCTGGAGTGAAATGAAACTGAGAGGAGGCACTGGGTGGTCAGTAAGAGAGAAAACATATATTCTGATATTTAGAAGATGGGTTGTGGGCCAGATCAGATAGTTTGGAGAGCGGAGAGCCTTTGGTCTAAATTGTCATGTGCACTTTACTCGTCTTATATTACAAAAAAATACGCTTTTAGAATGTTGTTACTTCACCAAAAACAACCTGGGAGTTGTGCTTAGTTTTATTAAAAAAATATTTAAATAATTAATTGCTAAACGTTATACATCTGCAAGGGCAATGTCATGAAGTAGTTTTATTGTCAACTGCTGGTTACTGCTCCAATTTTACTTTTTTACTTGATAATATTCATTCATTAATTTTTACTGCTTGTTTTTGCTGGAGGTGGAAAGTGACTGGAGCCTATATCAGTGACTTTGGCCCTTAGGCGGGGGAACACCCTGGACAGTGGCCAACTTGTTGAAGAGTTAACACAAAGAGACTGACACAGACAATCGGTGTACCTGGATTAACAAGGTAAATACGATAAAAGTGTCTTCAAATTTTGGGCATAAAGCACAACTTCAGGTATGTTTTGATTATAAAAGAAGGAAGAATGAGCATAACATAGGATCTTTCAATATTTTAGACATTTCAACAATATATTTGATTGTTGGGCCACTATCAATAACAATCAGAAATCATCTCAGCGAGCTTGTCAGAAGGAGCAAGTGCATTCTTTTCCCGCAGAATCATCCGGACAAACAACATATCAGTGAAAAGCCAGACTTTGGATGATCCTGCACCAGTCTGCTCTCTTCTGCGTGATGTAGGCGGGGCTGACGGCGGTCCGGAGAGGCGCGGGCTGCCCTCCGCCCTGACGCGCTCGCACAAGACCTCGGCTATACACATCACGTACATGCCGCAGTCGTAGCTGTTCTGCTGCGATGGGCACTGCTCCTCCGCGAACGCCGCTTTTCTCCCCGCGCCCAAAAACGCCTCGAGTTTGTTTGCGATGCGGCGCGCGTGCAGCGAGTTGCTTCCGTTCTGCGAGTCGTAGTGGGCGAAGTGGTTGGAGCCGCGGTGGTAGACCAGTAAGCTCCAGTGCGTGCCGCCCGCCGTTTGGTTGGAGTTGTCGTTGACGGCTAAGAAGACCCATCGGCGTGAAGACAGTTCCAACGGCTCCAGGAACAGTGCTAACTCATCTGAACAGAAGCACATTTGATGAACTGAGTAACCTCCGGGCTGATGAAACGCGATGGATTCTTTTAAATCGGTGAAGCGTTCGGAGGAGAAGTACTCGAAGGCGAATCCGATGACCTGGTCGTTGAGCCAGTGAGGGCCTTCCAGCAGGGCCAGGTCCGAGCGCCGCAGAAGACTGTCCTGATAGCTCACCACCACCGGGGCCATGCTAGCACGTCACTGAGGACACACCTGACACAAGACACTGGATCAAGCTCAAGCTCAAATGCAGAGGACAAACTTCCCTATGTACATGTTAGCCTGCAACAAGTTCATCAATTCATCGCTACTAACTTTCAATAATTGTCAAGTAATTTAGTAATCCCATAATTGTTTACTTTCACTCCGAAGTCTGTCATGAGCAGAGAGAAGAGGTCTGGTTAAGACAAAAAGTGTTGTTTCAGAATGACACACGAAAAAAATAATACAATTAAAAGGTTTTGCTCTAAATAAATAAAATCTTTAAAGTTAAAAATGTCATGAATTAGGAACAAATTATCTTGAGTTTATCACATTTCACTTCACCATTTGTACTTGAAATAAGAAAAGACATTTTTCTTCTTAAAAAATAATTCTTTTGACTTGTGTAAGAAAAGAAATTGTATGTCACCTGCATTAAGAGAGAACATCTTAATCCATCTGCATATAATTTGTCTTAACAAGCAAAATCTACTCAAACCAAAGATAATATGCAAGAACTTGTCTAAACATTGTTTTGAGAATATGTTACATAAACTGAACGTTTGGGACATAACTAATCAATTAATCAAAAGAAAGTTTTGAAAAGTAGGTCCCAGACCATTTCTTTACAATTGTAGAATATATTCAGTCTATTAGTGTGAGATATGCCACCTACTTCACTCTGCATTTATGAGGTACTAATGCTCTCTCTCAAAGCAATATTAGTGTAGTGTATGCATTCATTGTTATTGTTCATTTAAAGTGTAACCTATTATTACTAAGTCAGAGCGCGGGCTCTGTGATTTTTGTTTTGTTGCTGATAAGGCTGCTTTGGCAATGTTATGACCGACAGTAACCAAATTAATTCTGACAATGAAGCAACTTTCTAGCACCAAAACTCTCATTCAATTATCTTGGATGAGGTGCCACAATATCAATTGTGATTTGAAAAATCCACTATTTTTATTTTCATCATAATCGAGCAGCCCTAATTGTAAGGCAGAGCACAATTTTAACTAATTCTTTCAATGTTTTACATGTTATCTTTCATTATTATCTGCCATGCTATCATTAATCTGACAACAAAGTTTTGTTTTTTCAGAAGTGAAGAGTTTCTCTAGTTCATTGGTTTTTTAAACTTCTTGAACCAGCAACCACCAAAGGAAATATATGACTTTACAATACCAACCAAATCTAAAATTGGATCTCAATTTTAGGTCTGAATTTAAAGTTAGAGTGCACATATTTTCAGTAAAACACAATTAACATTATTATAGTTAAGATTTCACCAAACATTTCACCTAGATGAAGTTTGTAGTTGTATTTTATCCACCAAATTTTAACATTACATGTAAATTGAGGAACCCACAAGCAACCACATTGTAAATGTGGGCCAAAATCCACATGAATGACACAGATGGTGTTGACAAACAATAATATTTTGTAACAATGTGATTAAATAATAAACTCCCAGGAAACTCTTTTAGTTTTGTGTAAATTGTCTTTGCATTTTGGCATTTGTTTTTTTTCTGTAATTTTCAACTTTTTGTTCTCTGTTTCTTCATAATTTGCAACTTAACTGCTGTAAAACTATGATAAATATTCAGCACAAGGACAGTCACACCAAACTAAAGCTTTAAAACGCGTTTTTAAGTTGAAACACATTATTATCACAGTAGTTTAAACTAATAAATGACTCAAGGAAGATCAACAATATGTATAAAATGTCCACTAAATGAGATAAACATTAAGAAGTGTACAAGTACCACCAGTGGCACACAGACCAGCTTGAGAAGCGCTGCTCTAGTTTATAAAAGGCAACAGCAGAGTAAGTACATTACTGCAGTGCGTTGACTTGCTCGTGTTTGGCAGAAGAGCGTGAGGCAGCTCTGAGTTTGTAGAGGGATCACCCAGCAGCAGCACAGTTCAGGTCAGCATGCCCGGATCACACTGTACAACTCTGTCTGTGCGAAGGCTATTAACAAACTTCCAAAGTCCTACAGAGTCAAAGCAGGCTTCTTTCATACCTTACACAGGCACATTCCGATGAAGAAGCATAGCACCATAGCACACGCTGCCGTAAACTGCTGCTTCTTCTTTTCAAATGTCCCGAAGTGTGAACCGACACCGCCACCTACTCACGAGGAGCGACTGGAGCACATGCCCGACTCTGCAACAAACATATAATACACGTAAATCTGATGAATGTTAGCGAGCAGCAGTTCAATTAGACGCACCGAGCGGTTTTACTTTAACGTTACGTCAACTGCAGGAAGAGCTCACTTACATCTATCAGATTGACTTTTCTTTTACTTACACCGTCTAGATACTTTCTGTGGGAAGGCGACGCGTACGGTTTTAAAAAAGTGTTCACCAGACATGCAGCGAAGTGTAATTAAGCCTGGATAATTGCATGAAAAACGCCGTGCGAGTTGTTTACATGCTGCGGCTGTCCAGCACTTCCGGGGTCTAGTCTCGCGTGAGTTGGGTGAAGCTGCAAACCCGGAGGCTGCCATTACAAGGACCGCAATCACATGTTCTAACATAAATTTTTATTATTTTTAAAGAAAATCTGAGAAAATTGTAATGCTATGCTCCACCCACATAATAAAATATCAAACTTTGAGATGAATTTCAATAAACGTAGGCTAATGTACACTGTCCCACTGAAAATGAATGAATGAATAAATAATACTGATTTGTTTGTATTAGACTCAATAAATCACCATTCTAGTGATTATTACTGTAATGAAGTTACAGTACTTTTTTTCTTTCAAGTTGGACAAATAAAACATATTTCTGTTTATCTTTTTTTCCTTCTATCTTTCTTTCTTTTTTTTTAAAAACACTCACAAATGCAAAAAACAAAAACAAAATTCCTATCTAATGGAGCAGAGCAAGAAGTGTTCATTTTGTCAATGTACTTTTTTTTTTTTGTTATTTAAATAGCGAGACGAGGAACCAAAAGTTTACATTTACTTAAGTAAAAGTGTTACTTACTCTATTACGCTATAGTCCGTAAAAAGTATTCAGCTAGAAAATGAGATTTAAAAAAGTGGCTCAAGTAAATGTAACAAGTACTCAGTGGTAATATTTTTATCCTTTAATAATACATCCAAACGTTCACCCCACCCAGCCACTGCAGCTCAGGACTCCGCACAACACACCACCATCACTACTGCTGCTGCTGCTGCTGATGCTGTCTTTACGTTTTGTAAAGCACTTTTACGTTTTGTAAAGCACTTTGAGTTGATCTGAGTATGAATTGTGCTAGCACACTTCAAGACCCTGTTGTAAACAAACATTCAAAAAGTTATAAATTCCGGACTGATGAAACATGAAGAGGAACACAATGTTTTTAGATTGAGGAACTGGGTTTAAACTTGACTTATAATAGCAACTCTCATGTATGTAAAAGAACCTGTTTTACATGTATACTATACTATACTGTACTGTACTGTACTGTAGTGTACTGTATACTATAGTATGCTATGCTATACTATATTAACCTATACTATACTATACTATACTGTACTGTACTGTACTGTACTCTAATCTACTATAATACACTATACCATACTATAACTATACTATAACTGTACTATACCATATTATACTATACTATACATACTACACTATACATACCGTACTGTACTATGTTATACTAAACTAAACTAAACTATGCTATGCTCTACTATGCCATGCTATGCTATACTATACTAACCTATACTATACTATAGTGTACTCTAATCTACTATAATACACTATACCATACTATAACTATAACTATACTATAACTGTACTATACCATATTATACTATACTATACATACTACATTATACTATACATACCATACTATCAATCAATCAATCAATCAAACTTTATTTATAAAGCGCTTTTCATACATGAAATGCAACACAAAGTGCTTTACAGTGCATTAAAAACCAATCCCGCATGCCCCCACCCCCCGAGAAAACCCGCATACGTGTACATACTCTCCACCCCTCCTCCCCACCATACCCCCACCCCCCTCCCTACACACACACACACACACAGACACACTCCCAAACACTAAAATACATTCACATATACGTATTAGGCCGGGTACAGATGGACCAAAGAAAGCATCATCAGAGGAGCTGTCTGCACAGGAGCAGAGTCGTCTGCAGCCACAGGACACCAGCCCCGGCCCAGAGAAGAGATGAGGTCAAGACCAAACCTCCAGGGCCCATGAGCCAGAGCCCAGCAGCCACAGCCGACCACAGCTCCTGGTGCAGAGGCTCCTCAGAGGAAACACTGGAGAACCTAAAAGTGATAAAGGCATTTGAATCAATAAAAAGGTAAATACAAGCAAACTAAGAACTAAATATACTTAAAACAATCTTAAAAATACTAAAATCTAACACTAGTAATAAATAAATCAATAAAAATTAATAAATAACTAAATAAATACATGTAAAACAATAAACTAATTAAAAGCTAAGCTAAAAAGATGGTCTTGAGCCTGCTCTTAAAAACCTGAATGTTCTCTGCGGCCCTGAGGTCCTCCGGCAGACTGTTCATAGACGGGGCCATAAAACTGGAAGGACGCCTCGCGTGAGTGTGTGTCCTGACTTTGGAATGACTAGGAACCTGCTGCCGGAGGAGCGCAGGGTCCGCGAGGGTTCATAAGGTAAAAGCAGTTCTGAAAGATAAGAAGGCCCAAGACCATTAAGACACTTAAAAACTAGTAAAAGAACTTTAAAATCGATCCTAAAACACACAGGGAGCCAATGCAGCGATTTTAAAACCGGTTGTAATGTGGTCCCGCCCCTGGTCTTAGTCAGGACACGTGCAGCTGAATTTTGTAATATTGTAAACCTGAAATAGACTTTTTGGGAAGACCAGAGAGCAGGGCATTACAGTAGTCTATACGACTGGTGATAAAAGCATGCATCAGCGTCTCCGTGTTGGCCCGAGAGAGAATGGGACGGACTCTGGCGATGTTTTGAGATGATAAAACCTATTTTGTAATGTTTCTAATGTGAGGAATAAAAGTAAGCTCAGATCATACTATACTATGTTATACTAAACTAAACTAAACTAAACTAAACTATGCTATGCTCTACTCTACTTATGCCATGCTATGCTATGCTTCTAGTAATATTAGAAGAAACTTTACTTTTATTAATTGAGTACACATCTTAGCCATTTTACTCACCTCTGCTCATATTATCTAACATATTCACAAATCACATATATAATTCTTATATCTACTTATCAGATCAGTAGTATGTTCATACAATTCACCTTCTAAACTTGATATAAATATATCACATTCCATTTATACTAAAGGACAGGGGCTTTTTTCAAGGCACCTTTACATTCTTTCTTTTGTACAAGACATCAGTTCATTTTAAAGATTTTAGTAAGAAATAAACAATCAACAAATTATTAGATTGCACAACTTTTGTGTGTGTAGAAAATATTCCAAATGTGATATTAGAATGGAGACCTATTGTAGTTTTCCCACGTATTAAAGAAGAAACAATGACTTACTGTGTTTAATTCAAACATTTACATTTTGTTCATTATAAAACTCAAACATCAAAAATGGTCTAGAAACAGAAAAACTGTTCAAAACTGCAGAACTGCTAAGCCCCATTTTAAAATGTTACTTTAATTAGCATCAAACATTTTGAATTCTGCATATTTTACTCATAATCTGCTTTTTTACTGCAGTACAAGATTACTCAAACATGCACGAGTCCCTAAATTTAGAGAAAGTAAGCCTATGTCATTATGTGCTATGTTTATAATCCCACTACGCAAGTTATTCCAAATATTTTGATAATGCTACAATCTTACATGACATATGTAGATCGATAATCCACATTTTATTTATTCTAAAGACACATAATTGATCTAAAACTGCTCAGAAAAAGAAACAGGTCTTGTTCAAAGCTGCAGATAAGCACTGCTGATTAAAAAAAAATCAGCTAAAGGAAAAACTTTTCTGTGGAAACAATTGTATTTGTGGCCTTTATTCCAGGCCATGCAAGCCTGTTCAAAGCAAAAATGAAGATTTTTGTTAATTATTTAGTGTAACAAAGGCATCTGACCAAAATATGCATTTATTCAGGTTTATTTTGACCAAAAGTCACGCAGTGCACCTTTAGAGTCAGAAAAAATGATTTAATAGTTTTTGAAAACACTTTTTCTTGAGTAACTCATCACTCAACATTTCTGCACAGTAATAATTCAATTAGACAGAGGGCGCTGAAAACAACTGAAGTAAACAAACGTAACCTGAATGCGGTCCTTAAAAGCGCAGCCTCCTGTGCTGCAGCTTCACACTACTGGGAGTGTCTTTACGTCGCCTCCGTCAGCAGCAGCGGCTCCCTACGCCTTGCGTAAAGAAGCCCCGCCCCGCCCGTACGCCTCGTGAGCGCGCTCACACACCGCCGCTGCCTGCTCGCTCGCTCGCTCGCGCGCTCCCCGTAGAGTGCCGCAGCAGCAGCTCTGATTAGCAAGGCAAAGGAGGAGTGTTAGCGACCGTGACACCGAACGGACGGACAGACAAACCAACGAACGGGCCACCGCTTTCCCCTCGGACACGGTAAACGTCGGAAAAAATGCACCACGCTCCGGCACGGATTAAAGCGACGGGAGCCCGCTGAGGAAGGAGCAGCGGAAAACACGTTTTTTACCGAAGGGGGAATGCAGGGAATTAGATAGACAGACTGCGTTTGCGTTTGGAGAGCTGCAACAAATCATCTTCTGAAGAGGAAAAAATACGTTGTGTGGATTGAATCTCCTGTTCAGCGCACGCGTCTGAAGGTAAGCCGTTTTTGGATGTGAAATACGTTTTTGTTTTTTGTTTTTTATTTGTACTGGTGGAGGTCGGTCGGTGGTGTGTCTGCCCAGTGGGAAGGGAGAGCTTTGGGGTTTGAAGTAGCCAATAATGAGCCTCTATGATCCGAGGCTAGGACGTGCACATTTCCACTTGGATTGAATGGTTTCATCTGTGCACGTCGGTTATGTATGTGTTTGGAATGGGTTTTTGGGGGATAGTACGTAGTATGAACGTGCAAAATTCCGGAATGGAGACAAATGAGAACGCATATATACACAGACGTAAACGAATTCTTATGTTTTGAAGTCGTATGAACATCAAAACAACCAAAAAAATTGTAGACATGCTTACGTTTCCATTTTAAATGCTGGAATAATTGAAATTTAGTATGACAATTCTATTTGAGCTTCGTAAAAAATAGAATTATAGAAAAATACGAAATCATTTGTTGGTTCAGCTCGTTTGGAAGCATTCATCAAACAAAAACAGAATTGTTGAAAATAGCTTGTCAAAAACATAAATTACTTATCAAATAGACACAAAAACTAGTATATTTATTGACAAATAATCTTATTCTTTATCAAAACTAGTCTAGGACAGCAATATTTAGTCAAGTTTGTTGAAATTTGTCTAAAAGTTAACCTAAAACATCACAATTGGAGATTGCTGTTACAAAACTAATCCAAAAGCTTAGTTTGCGCAATATACTCATTTTGAATCAACAAACAATGTAAAATTATTTAGAATAGCCATGCACAAAGCTACTATTATAAGTCAAGTTTAATCCCAGTTCCTCAATCTAAAAACATTATGTTCCACTTCACTTTTCCTATGAGTCCGGAACTTAAAACTTTTCGAATATTTGTTTACAGTGGGGTATCTTGTGTACAATCTACTCCATTCTAGGCTTTGGAGAATCCTGTATGACATCTGAACCTATGTGCCAGTCATGATTCACCCTTGTGGGATTTGTCTGCGTTGAGCTCACTCCTAAATATTGTATGCAGTCATTACGTAAAGACAGCATCATCAGCAGCAGCAGAAGTAGTGATGGTGTGTTGTGCTGAGTCCTGAGCTGCAGCAGTGGTGGCGGTGGGTGGGGTGAACGGTTTGGATGTATTATTTAGTAGTAGAGGTCAGACAGTACGGCTAAATAGAGCAGCAGGCGGGAGTCAGCAGGAGTGAGATGGAGTTGCTGAATCATGGTTTGTGCCTGGCTGCCTGTCACATTTCTGCTCTGCCTTTGGTTCACCTGCTTTATTTGGTTTTCAGGGACTACTGTGCTGCTAGTTTGAGTGGATATGGAAGCAGAGTTTATACGGAGTTGCTTGAAAGTTGACGTACGTATATTAGACGCAAATGCTGACTGGTTGTTTTGGTTATTCAGGAGTTTGGAGCAAGTGATTGTGGATGTCTGGTAGTGTCGTAGTACTCGGGACCGATCTTGGCCTTGAGACCGGCCTCGAGACTGTTAAAGGTCTTGGTCTCGTCTCGGACTCGAGCGTTCCAGGACTTGGTCTCGTCTCGGACTCGAGCGTTCCAGGACTTGGTCTCATCTCGGACTCGAGCGTTCCAGGACTTGGTCTCGTCTCGGACTCGAGCGTTCCAGGTCTTGGTCTTGGTCTTGGTCTCGACACTTTGTGGTCTTGGTCTTGTCTCGGTCTCGAGATCTTGTGGTCTCAGGCAAGTCTTGGTCTCGATTAGTGCGGTCTTGACTACTACACTAATGTCTGGTGTCTTTTGATTCTTCAATGTAGTTATACCGTGAACTAGTTTGCTTACCTTTACTCAAAACTTTGCCAAATGCACTTTCTAAACTGCACCATATCGTTCCTGATTCATCATTTGATTTTGAAGACTGTTATCTGGGGTATCGTGATATTTCTTCTGTTCACTGCAGCCGATTTACCTACAGTTGCAAGAAAGACAACATTGATGCCTAACCTGGATGTACACTGATTGCGCGTTTGCCGCTGATCTTAGAAGTGCTTAAAACCAATGTGCGCCACGTACACTGACCTCCGACGAGTGCGGTTGCAGGAGCTGCGCAGGTCAGCGGAAAGAATCCACGTGAAGTCTATTTTTCCTGGAGGCTTTCAGTTCAGCGTTCTTGCGGGGAATTCACTTGAATCTGCGTCACTGAATCTGCGTGGCTTTTGACAAACCTGGACCGCAGTTGACTTCATCTGGTGTACGCAGGGTCTTTGCAAGAAACCCGCCTGTCCTGTGTCCTGATCAAACTCTCCTCGCAGTCAGTGTACACCAGGGTAGGGTACATAGAAAATGCTTGTGGAAGCTTGGAGCAATGGTTCTCCAAGCGGCGGTCCTTGGGCCATGTGTTCCCCAGAAATGTTGTGTGAAACATAAATAAGTAACCATAAGTATTTCATCCTTCAATGTTAAACATGGTTTGAAAGTAGGTCTGGGCGATATTGACAAAAATGAATATCTCGATATTCTTTGGTCACATCTCGACAACGATATTCAGACGATTATTACGTCAATAGGCTGCATATAAGTTGTAGAATGCAATGATGTCATGAATCTCGATGTTAAACAAGATTTCTGATTCATAACACTGCACTTTGTCATGAAATATCTAAAAGATAACTTCATCTGGTGATTTCCATCAGTGACTTGACTCGATCACTTTGTTTGACAACAAAAAATAACTTTAAACAAGATTTATTTGTGCTACAAACACCAGCGTGAAGTATTATTGGTCTGGAAAATGCTGGATGAATCACAGAAGTGCATAAATATTACATTTATATCCTAAGTTGAAAGTTAGCATCATTTTCTCTATTTTCTATTCTTCCATGGTTATTTTTGTGGCAATTTGAACTATAAACCACTCGATATTCAATTTTTGGATATCTTTTAAAACCACATTCACGATATGATATAAAATTCGATATAATGCGCATCTCTACTGGGCCATTAATCAAAAAAATTGAGAGATCGATTTCCAATTGAAACAAATCATCAGTTTGGTGGTGGATTTTGAATCAAAAGATCGAAAGCCAATCTTTTGTCAGTAAAAATGTGTAGTTTGGAGCAAAAGTCAAACTTTGAAGCAGAATATTCATATATTTAAAAAAAATCTAATAAATGAGACACAATAAAAGTTTTTGTTTTGTTTATGTCCATGAAGGGCATTTTTAATTTAGTTTTGAAAAGGTTAAACAAAATCAAAACGAGATCAATCATTATGAGGAAAAGCATTGTGATCATATTTTTTCCCAGATTGCCCAGTGCCTTAATGGGGTTCTTGAGATGTTTTCTAACCCTGACCTCAGAGACACTCCAAAAAGGTTAATTTGGTCTTCTTTTCTAGATTACGTTTCAAATTCCTATATCAGACCAGTGTTGTTTATTTGTCATACCTTTACATGTTTCAACTGCCTGTCTGCAGTCATCTTCAGAAACGTCACTTTTGAAATGTAATCTGACCTCAGAAAGTTTGAGAACCCCTGCTCTGTAGAAGTTGAAAACAATGCTGAACAGTATTCAGTGAATACTAATGACTAAACATGTGTTTCAGAACTTTTAGTTCTCTGGTACTTTTCAACTAGTCAAGGATCTAGGGCTAAACTTACTTTGATAATCAGTTCATCTATCAGTTATATAGTAACTAGGTCTAAGAGTCTTGAACAACTCTTCTTTCAGTCTTCTGCCTTTCAGTATTTGAAGCCGTGTATCGTTTAGTAAGTCAATGATTGACACTCATTAAAGATTCACACATTCACAGGTGACTGAATCCTATGCCAGTGACTTTAGTACAGTTGAGTTTAAACAATCATTTAAGACAATTCTGTAGATTTTGACCCATCTTAACAGTGTTTGGTAACAGTTGTGGCATCTTAAATACAATCTTATTCACTATGTCTCCCTGAAAAATCTAGTCTAACTTATCATACGCACTTTAAGCTGTATTTCCCCACTGTCAACGCTTAACCCCTTTTCGCCTCTCGCTGCTTAAACACTCTGACGTCATGCGCGTACGTAGTTGTCTCCGCGGCTGACGTTTCCCGAGCTTTGGTGTGTCGCGGCGCTCTGAGGTCTGCACAGGTGATGAGGGTAAAGTGGGCCTGTCCAGTTGGAATGTGGGCCCTGAGAAGACACAGCTGCCACAGACATCCGACACCCCAAAGGCCCTCCTCCTCCTCCTGCGGCTGCTGTTTCCAAAAAGAGTCTCCTTTGACACAGATCTAACACACGCACACGCTATCTAACCCCAAACGTTAAGGTGCATTACTAGTTTTCACGCTCACATATATAAAAAACAGCTTCAGGTTCTCAAGGATCATTCATGAAGTGATTGAAAGACTAGTTTTGTGATAGGGTTGGGCGTTTTGGAGAATGATTTAATCATAGTATTTTGTTCTCATGTAGAGTGTTTTGGTAATTACTTCTGAGATATAAACTAGACAGACTTTAATGCAGAAAACAATCTAATTTCTTTTAATTCTTCTGGTCCAAAGCACATGTTTTTATTGACAGAGGATTAGCTGTGTAGCCCCCTATTCAAAAAGGCTACCTGGTTTTTGCTTCCTTAAAAGTCTGAACATTATTTTGAAACTTCCTACATCCTTCCACATGTTTGGCCGCTCACTTCCCTAATTCATTCTGAGCCTCTGAATTGTTCACCACGGTTGTTTTTAAGCTTTTTTCACAGCTGTTACAAGCGACACGTGCCGGTATGTTAACTGCAGTTAGCCGCAATGTACTTAGTGGAGTTTGATGAACAAACGATACATCATTAGACATAGTCAGGAGATTTGTACCTGAATAGATACTTTAGCAAGATATCTGTGCTGGGGGAAGCTGATTTTTAGGTTTTTCAAGTGTAAAAAAAAATAGGTTTTGTCCCCTTTAAATGATCTTTTCAGGGCAAAGTGCAATGTTATTAATAGGAAGACCAGATGGACTGCAGTTGTAGATAAACTATTGAAAAATATCCTTTTAATGTTGTCAAATGTAGCTTTCCAAATGTGTCTTTGCTCAGAAAAAGCTGTTGCCATTTTTGTAATTGATCACAGCAATAAGCATAATTAAATTTGATTTATTGCATCTCCCGAATAGATTTCTTGACGACCCTATTGACCCTATTTTGTCCCGCCCACTTTTCTAGGATTTGCACTTCCTGTTTAGCTCTATTACAGTAGTTTACCTGTTTGTGTGTCTGTCTTGTGGTGCAATTTCAAACACATGTAATGACAGTTAAAATGAAACCATTGTCTGAAGTCTACAGGCTAAATGCAGCTAAACAGGAAGTGCATTTGCTAGAAAAGTGGGCGGGACAAATAGGGTCAATAGTGTGTTTGAGTTTTCTTTTGAATCATAGACTACATTGTAGTATTCTTACTTTATGGTTGCATATGTACCTGCATTCTAGGGCTGGAAATATGGCAACAAAATATTACAATAAATCCAAATCGCAATTTACATTTTACCATCATTTTTGTAGAATGTCTATTGTCTCATTGTCTTTGAGATACTAATAAAATCATCAGCTTTTTCAGAAAGTTTCTACTTCACTCTGATTGGCTAAATCCAGCTGTCACTCACTCGGAGCAGGACAAAGACTGACCCCAGATTTTCAGAGAGAAACTAAGCCTTGTAATATCATTTGAGTCTTAAATATAACATCATATTATGACATATGACAGTTTTACAAGATTATCACAGAGATGAGCTCACGATTTGATTTGTCTATCCTGATGTTTTCCTTGTTCTCCCTTGTTCTCAGAGCAGCAGTAACTCTCCCAAAGTTCTCCGGAGGACTTACCTGTCGTCCCACGCGGCGCTCCGGGTCACGTGTTTAAACCCTCACATGACATCCGTAGTGTGTGTGGCCCCGTCGCGCTGGGATCGTGCGGCGCAAATAGTGATTGGCGTTCACATGAAGTCATTAAAGAGGAACCTGCCTGTGTAACGCTGCTGAACAAAGCTGCCCTTTCTTCACAAGACCATTATACGAGGCGTTCTCTCTCTCCGGCCCTCAAAGGCTCGCCGAGGTCCCCCCGCGTTTTGCATTTCCCCTCATTAACTCGACTGCTGCTGATGCTATAACAGTAGCTTCGGCGAGATGAGGAAAAGAATGTGCTTTGTGCTGTGTTATAGCTGTCGGTGCGAGGGAGGGGAGCAAGTTTGTTTTTGCGATGAATGCTTAAAACGGATACAGTAGTCAAAAGAAGGCTGTGGGTGAAGATTAAAGTGGAGCAACCTGCTTCTAACTTGTGATAGTATGGTGTTTGAATAGCATGATCTGCTGTTCTGAGTCAATGAAGTGTAAACTAGGCACAACTAGGACCTGTACATCTGAACAAAACAACTTCAATTTTAATTTTCTGTATAAACAATAGTTTTTGCATAAACTACATATGATATTAGTCTGTTTGAGCAAAGTTTCTTGTAGAGTTGTCATAAAACTAAAATTTCAAACTCGATTTTCATACCAAGGAAGAGATTTGATTCTCAATTCCAATTTTGATACCACAATGAGAATTAGAATGCCCTTTCAAGAAGTCAGAAATTTATACAATAGACTGGCATTTTCAACACAAAATGCAAGAATGTGATCAAACACAAGAACATATAAAATTTGGCCCAAATTTTTGTCCTGTTTATGTCATCTGTACCAGTTTTAGCATTGATTTGCAATATTTTTGACAACTCTACTTTTTAGCTTCAAAGCCTTTGCCACGCCCGCATTTAAGTCGATTAATCGGTCGATGGTACATGTCTTTAGTCGACCAAGAATTTCTTTGGTCGACTACAGCACTAGTTTCAAGATATATTTGTGAAAAACCTATTGTTAACTTAATTTCAAAGTGATTTATGGATGATTTACATGTTCAACTTTGTAACATTAGCTTTGTAATGCACAGCATTAGGGTTGGGACGATATTAAAATTTGCACTCACAATGATTGTGACAAAAATAATTGCGTTTAACGATATTATCACGATAATTTACTAAATGTAAAAGTGCACAGATTCAAAGTCACTGAAATATTTATGAGTGCACAATATGTATGTGTTTGAACAACCACTTATTGTATTTTGGTCTAAATACAATCAAGAATGATTCAAAGTGAACAAATGTTTACAATGTTGAGCAAAACTAACTTTGTCTCAGAGTCGTTAATTAACTTTAACACATGAACCTTTTTTTTTTATTAACCATAAAACAGATTCTTACTGGGTTCACAGCGTCAGATTTTAGATGCTCTTATGAAACCACAGGTGCACGCCTGCTGCTATAATTGCGATTATCGTCACATACGATTATCAAGATTATGAAAAAATGCCAATCAAATCTTGTTTTCAACAGACTATTGTAATCTAAGCAACTAATCGATTAATTGAAAAAATAATCACCCAAATACAGTAATTGATTTCAGCATTTAGTTTTCATAAAACCCAGGAAGTGTGCTTATTGTCTTTAGATATCTGCTGATACCCGTGTGGACTGAAAATAGTTTTTGTTCTTCTTAAAGCTCAGTTAAGTCATTCAGAAATGGGTCTTATAGTGGTGTGTAATTGCACAAATAACTTTATGTGAATACAATTTCAAACATGAGACTTTTTGGGTCAATATTACCTACTTAAAAGTCTGATTGTTGTCCAGTTAAAGGCTAAAACATGATATGAGCAGAGCCAATATTGTATTAGATCTGTACGTCACTATTTTTAAGACATTGCCTAGATAAAACACATGTGGATGGAGCCTTGATTATAATAAAATCAAAATGTAACACTGTTGTTGTTGAACGTCCCCAGATGTTTGCAGTTTATAATGACGACATCCAGTATTATTGGTGCGGTGGACAGCAGCCGTTTGTGCCAGCAGCGTGCAGGGTGAGAGTGGTACATTTGAGTGTGCTTGTCAATGCGGACACACAGCTGTGACAATAGCCCGTGGCCCCTGTGGAACCCCTGTGGCTCATGGTACAGACAGGACAGGCCCATGGCTAATCCTCAGGCATGTGCTCTTGTGTAACATACGCAACACTAGTGCACTGCAAAAAAAGGAAAGTGTTTTGTGAACTAGTACTGTAGTTTTTTAGTCGTTTAGTAGTCGATTAATCGGTCGATGGAGTCTTGGTCGACCAAAATTAGTCGACTAATTCTTTTATTTGTCTTCAACAGTAACACAATGATTGGTCTGAACTGCCTTTTTATATAAACACACTGTTTCCTCTTCGTTCTCTGTTATGTATAGTTTTTGCAAGCATTATGTATGAGTCTTTTTGAGCAAAGTTTCTTGTAGAGTTGTCACAAAACTCAAATTTCAAACTCCATTTTGATACTAAGGAATAAACTTTATTCTCAATAACACTTTGGATACCACAATGAGAATTACCGGTAGAATGTTCTTTCAATAAAGTCCGATTTTTATACAGTAAACTGACATTTTCAACACAAAATGCAAGAATATGAGCAAACATTTTATTTTTATACGCCTTTAACTGCTAACCCTAGTTTTGATGAAACTCAAGATTGTTTTAAAACCTTTCCGAAAATTTTAACTTTTTATCCCAGAAATGATCAAAGTTGGTCCAAATTTTTTGTCCTGAGTATGAATCTTTAGCTTCCATACCAGTTTTAGCATTCATTTGCAATAAGTGATGTTGTAGTCCTTAAAGCCCATATGACAGATTATATAACTTTTCTGTCTATAGCTTTGACTTAGTTTGGTGTGATAGTCTTTGTGGTAAATATTGATCATAGTTTTACAGCAGTTAAGTTGCAAATTTTGAAGAAATTGACAAATAAAAGTTGAACATTACAGGAAGTTCTAAAACAAAATCCCTACCAAAAGACAATTTACACACAACGAACTGACACAGTGTCCTGTCCTGGGAGTATAAATAAACATTAAGTACAATTTAAGTGTCACAAAATATTATCATCAGTCAAATCATAACATCTGTGTCATGTATGTGGGTTTTGACTCACATTTACAGTGTGATTGCGAGGTAACAGTTGTGGGTTCCCTCTCTACATGCGTCACATTTGCTGGACAAAATACAACTACAAACCTCATAAAAACAGCCACACTAGGTGAAAACAAGCTAAATGTTTGGTGAAATCTTGAATATAATAAAGTTGCTGAAAATACAGTCTAACCTGTCATATGCACTTAAGTCGTTTTGTCGATCTATCGGTTGACAGGGCTTTAGTCGACCAAGATTTGTATTTGTCGACTTTTTATTACATTAGAAGAGTTATATTGAACAACAACATTTAGTTTGAAATAGTGAAGAGCTAAAATCGATCATTGGTCTATCTGTTTTGATATAGACACACTGTGTGCTATTCATTTTCTGTCTTTTTTTTGTAGTCTTTTTAACAGTTTGAGTCAGATAATTGTCAGATCAAATATATTTGATTGACAATACTGATATATTGATAGAGCTTTACCACACCCCTTTTAGTCGATAATCGGTCGATGGGACGTGTGTCTTTAGTTAGCAAAAATTAGGGCTGAACAAACGATATTATTGATAATCGATCGTATTAATGAGTTAATGGATAAAATGACAAAAAATATAAATGCATAAAATGATAGGCATTGTGCTTAATGACACACTGGCTTTTCTTGAATAAAAGAAAATACAAAATAAAGTAGAATAACCAGATTTTGCTATGTAGCTACTTCTTTATTGAGGTTATTAAGGTCTGGGCATTGTGGCCAAAAATTAAATCTCAATTCTTTGGATCTTTGGACTGCTGCTTTTATTATGAGCTCATAATATTTTAAAGCACTATAAAGAATGAGCATATAATATTACCTGTTTTAAGTCATATTAAAACTAATAATAAGTTTTGCTGCTGATCTAATGCATAGGCCTGGCCTACTGTTATAGCATTTGTTCTATTAGTCCTGTTAGATCATCATTATGATTGTTTGTTTCATATCTAAAGTTTTAAGTTTGCGAGTGTTCGTCTCTCACTCTGTCACTCAAACTCCGCGTCAT
The DNA here is from genome assembly GCA_038363315.1 of Mugilogobius chulae. NCBI lineage: Eukaryota > Metazoa > Chordata > Actinopteri > Gobiiformes > Gobiidae > Mugilogobius > Mugilogobius chulae. The sequence continues at coordinate 950,122 of CM076403.1, read as the reverse complement.
AGTTACTCACACCGGAGGGAAAGGGGCGGGGCCTGCTGGTGCTGCTTTTTGGTGAGAGGAGAGGAGGAAAGAGACGCTGTGGACGGCTTTTAACTTTATCAGAGAAAACCTACAAAAAGCACACGCTGCAGCTCGTGTAACAGCAAAGACAAATCAAAAGACGCTAGATTTACCGCGGGATGTTTCTAGAAAGTTACCGCGAGTCTAAGCGCTGAAAGCGGCCGACTCACCCGCGGAGAAATAACAAACTCGTAACTTTATGAGATTAAGCTATACACCACCGCCGACAGGTTACTCGTGGCTGTTATTGTGTGATTAAAAGGTCCACTAAACAGGCACAAGGTTTGTGTTCGTCTGTTCTTTGTGAGAGTCGAAGGAGAGCTCTACAAAGCCGCTGATGTCCACTCAAAGCCGCTGGATCTCAGCGGACTGAGCGTAAAAGTTTTTAGCCAACTAATCGATGACCAAATTCGTTGACAACTATTTTAATAATCGATTTTAATCGATTAAATCGATTAGTTGTTTCAGCCCTAGCAAAAATGTCTTTGGTCGACTACAGTTCTACACACTATTATCAGCATTTAAAGATACATTTACAATAGGTATAGAGCTGCCTCTTTAGTTCATGATGATATTTTTTGCCAGATTGCCCAGCCCTAGATATAACATGGTCAGATAATAAGGAGGTTGAATTTTTTCGAGACTTTTATGTCTTTCTACGTGTTTATTACTCTAGCTCTGCCCAGTTTGCCATCTCTGTCTGAATAGCGGTTCTGACTGTTCTCTTTCAGCACGCAACACCAGTTAACCTAAGAACATACTGTTACCATCCATCCCGTACCACACTTTTTTCTTTTTTTTTGAAAACCATCTTTTTGTTTTATGCCCCGTACAGTGACGCTCTTATCTGCGAAGGAATTCTACCGTTTATACAGTAGTCTGTCTGCGCACTGTCAGGATGAGGCAACGAGGGGAGGAAGACAACTGACAACAAGCAGCGCCCGCGATAAGACCCACACAGCCTCCCTCCAACACCCAGGAATGCTCCGGTCTCAGCCTAATCTGCATCCTGCTTATCAATGCAGTAATTGACCAGATGATATAGAAGCCTTATCTGCTCTCTCGGCAGATACGGCAGCAGGATAACTGGCACGGGACCGGGCGAGGACGGATGGGATTTGGACTCTCGGTGGCCGGTCTTTGCGATTGAACGATCAAGTGTTCAATTAAAGTTGTTCGAATCTTGAGCGATCTGGTTTTTTGATGTCATCGTTATATCGCGATTTCCCATTTTTCTATTTGATGATACTGTCTTTTTCAAATATAGACTGTTTTTTCCCACCTACTTCTCTTATGGATCGGTTTCAGAATGGCCAAGTCAACTTTTTAATAGCAATTTTAGGTTTCTTTTTTTTTCGGAAAGTCACTTTTGAACGTTGACGATTGCAGGTTGTATTTTTGGAGCTTGTTCCTGGGCTGCACTTTTTTGACCCACAAAGATACATTCATTTATGACTGAAATTTTTCGCATATTTCCATGTCTGAAGATTGTTTTTAGTACTCTTAAAATATTCTGTATAATGTTTTGTTCAACATTCTTTTAACTTTTTACCGAATGGCTGGAGTTGCTTGTTGTTTTGGGCTTTTTTTAATGCTTGGTCGCTTGTTTCTTTCTGTAAATCTGGCAACACTGGTAGTGATTGACAGCTGGAATTCACTTTAGCAAATGATTTTTTTCACTTCGAGATCTGGCTCTAAGAAAATTGTAATATGCATTTTTTTGCCATATCGCCCAGCCCTAGAGGGGCACACTCATTTTTTGAGTATGGAATCGTTCTGCTTTCTCTCATCAGTTTGATCAAAGTTATATTTGGACTGATTCGTGCACGTTTGAGTAATCTTGTATTGTCCTGCAGCTGATGCGTGAGTGCGCTGAAAAGCCCTGTTTTCACGCACCACCTATCCAGGGTTGGAGAAAAGAAAATGTGGCTGTAACTCATTATATATTTTTAAATGGTAATGAGGGTTGTGCGCGAACGACTTCAACTCTCAGATTGACCTAAAACTATTTCAGTGGCGTAGTTGCCATAGTGACACAGTTGTTACCATGGCTCTCTGGTCTACACGCTAGTAAGGTTTGATCTATTGTTTGTTAGTTGTTAACAGAAAGTCTATGTCCTTTGAAGGGTCTACCGATCTGTATGCATGCTTTTGCTTCTGTTACAGCCGTCGCTGCATCTGCAACAAATGACAAAAGAGGGCATTTATATATATAGAACCGCTTTGGGACTGACCCAAAACCTCAGCGTCTGATGTCCATTGACAAATTGCAGCCTCCAGCGCACACTTGATGCAAACACGGATAAAAGATTTTAAAGAGAAGCTAAATCCTAAAACAACTTTTTTTGGTTGTTAAACTGTGTATATTGTGTTTAAATTGCAGTTCCTACCGTTTTCTTTGCATTTTTTAGTGCAAACTGAGTAAATTTGCAAGTTTCAGGTCAAAACAGTCACAATTTCTAGACTCTATGTGCCGTCAGCGTGTATTTTCCACTAATTGCAAACACCTGCTGTCAGTCTAATCACACTACTGCTCTTCACTCGAATTTCAACTAAAGGCACAATGAGGATATTGGCTTATTCATTCATATCCTCCCATCCAACCCGATACTGAAACATTTCATGGATCGGCAACAACATCTGTGCATCACTAGATCACATATTGTTCTAACTAAAAGCTCAATAAAGTCGGTTTTATGTCTTCTTTAACAAAGCTCTTAAATCAGACATACATACATGGCCAGTGCAAACCAGTGCAATACTTGTTCTTATTAATACTCCAAGCATACTGTAACTCTGTCAACATCACAACAAGAAACAAGGGCATTGTTTTTACGAAGCTTTAGATTCTATTGACTTGAGCACAGAAGTGAAGCAGATGGTATTTCCTGCCTTCTTTTTCCGTCAATATAGCTTGTTTATACGCTATTTGAATGTCCATGAACTTACTTAATGCGTCGTGCTTTCTTACACTAATAACTTTCCTTGTGTTCGTCTGCACCTTGAGCCCATCCCGTCTTACCGAGCCTCCTCCAGCCCTGAGGTCAAGCCCGAGGTCATCCGGTCTGCTCCCGTAACGCTGCTGAGGCGACAGAGGCTTTTGTGCGACTACAGCGCCCGCCCAGTCTGTCACCGTCAGGTTCTACCAGTCATTCAAACACTTCACCAGACTGAAACACTAATACTCTCACCTTCTGTTCAACACTGGTTAGGCAACACGGCTTTGTTCATTCTGTCCTCTTGTCTTTTATAACCGATGGCACTTTTGTACTTGTTCAGCTGGCGTTGTCTTAGATCTACTATAATCGGAAACTTAACCACAGAGAAGAATTCAGCAGATTCTTTTGAGACTGTAGGAACAATTAGACTGCACGTGCTTTTTTTAGCCATGATGACAAAGTTGTTTTAAATATTGTGCCTGATATGCTAATGATACAAAAAAAGCCTAAAAAGAGTCTGGGTGATGATTTATAGAGTTGAAGCTGTAGTACCTAATCATCAAAGTCTGTCCAACTACTTTCAAACTCTCACAAATCCATCAACACATCATTCATATGCACAATACGGTCATTTCTGCCTTCAATTACAGCTTAGTAACGTATTTTTCACATATGGAAAGTAAAACTGTAGTGGGCCACCCAAGCACCGCCAATCAGAGCCATGTTTTCGAGTGTTTTTGACAAATTAAATACTTTATTATTTGATTTAAGCAGCATAGAACGGCCTGTGCTGTGTTTTACAGTCTAGTTTTTGGTTGAAAGGACAAAGTTAACAATTTTACATCACAGAAGTTGGGTACTACAGCTTTTAAAACAGTGCTGAAGGATCAGAGGTCTAAAGCCATATCTTAACTTTGATTTCATCACAATTTCTGTATATTACCTTTAATTATGTAAAAACAGATCCACACAGATCCACACTGATTACTATAAAAGGTGGAAATGTGTTTGTTTTTGAGCATTGTACAAACAAACATTACAAACACATTATTATATATTGTTTAAGAATGTTTGTTGAAAAAGGGGTGGGATTTACATACATTTTACTTCTGCCTACTCCTTTTCGAATGTCTTTTATTTTGTATTTTCTTTTAATTTGCCTTCAAAAATGTATTTGAAATAAAAATTTCAATCAATCAATCACTGAGTTGCATTGAACAGAAATCTTGTGAGAATCATTTTTGAGCAACTATTTTACCAAGGTTTGTCTTAAAAATTCTTGAATATCTGCTCTCAAAAAGTCTTGAATTTGTCGCTGTAGCTCTTAAAAATATTTACACAGGTTTTAATATTTTTAATGAGACAATTTCAGTCATTTAAACAAATTTCTGAATCAATTTCACAGATCTATTGTCGAAAAATAATATTTTTCAATAATATGGCACATTTTTGTGTTTTTTCTACTATTATTTTATGGAACAGATAGAATGCTTGGCTGCTGTATACACTGTGATCTTTATTTGTTGATTTATTATAATTGTAGCAACAGATAAACTTGTATTAGGAAGCCCTCTTCAAAAGAAGTAAAATGTATGTGTTGTGATCTTTAAAAATCTTCTCTTCTTGACCCCTGCAGAAACTTTATAAAAGACAGATTCTCACAGGAATAGAATCATGATTCAGTTTGATCCACCTATGCCACCATCACAAATCTTTGACAAAGAATAGTATCTCAGCTGCGTTTGTGATGAAGAAACAATGTTAGAACAGAACTGTTTGTCATCCTTTACTCTAGAAGTCTTGTCATGTTATGAAATATGTTTTAATGATAGTTATTTTGGCATAAACTCAGTGAAACTCCTCTACCTGAAGTCAGACTGGCTGTAATGAGACCAGTTCCATTGTTTAGTGTGGGTTTTACAGGAGCTGCTCTGACTTGCCTTTTTTTCTCAGCTACTTGATCACAATTACGGAAAGCCCTGATCAAAAATGATGACATAATAATGATGTAAAAGGTTTGATAATCAGTCCTATTTTGTACTTCAGGAGTTTCCCCACGAGTGTGGTCTAAATGAAACCATACTTTTGTGTTGTTGGTGCAGTGTGAGATAAAGGACAGCGACAAGAGAAGCAGCACTGAAAAGTCTTAAGTTTACAGGTCAGTACAGATATTCAATAGATTTGCCGTGTGTTGATGGTTCAGAGCTTAAAGTAAGAATGGCCTTTCAGTGAGACAGTAAACATGATTAAATTTAAGATTTAAGATTTAAGATTGGCTATTTTACTTACTATTACTATACTATACTATACTATTACTAATACTATTACTTTTACCTACTATTACTATTACCTAGCAACCACATTGTAAATATGTAACTAAACTGTAGGTCTTAAGTCACTCAGTCGATTAAGCTTTATTAGTCGACTACTTTTTTACTTTTGATTAGGGATGCACTGATCTGATATTGGGATCGGATATTGGTGCCGATCCAGGCAATTTTGCTGGATCGGGTATCGACTCTATGATATCGGTTCAGCCGATACTATTGTTGTGCCTTTAATTGGACATAATGAGACTAATTTATTGGCTGGTGTTGATTCAGAACATGTCATAATGTTTGACATTTTGTTCAGATTAAGTTGTTGTGACTTGCACTAGAATTAACACTACATAACCTAATGTCGTATGCTTTGATAAGAAAAACAAGGTATTTCAGTCCTTACACTGGTATCGGTTGATATCGGGTATCGGCAAATATGTAAGCCAAAGTATCGGAATCGGTATCGGAACAGAAAAAGCTGGATCGGTGCATCCCTACTTTTGATTACGAGGATATGTATTGAAAAGCAGTAAAAAAAAAAAAACAAGTCAGCTAGCCAAAGATTTGGGACTGAATCTTCCTTTTTTAAATACAAACAGCATTGTTTCTTAAATTTCTGTAAAAGTTGTCGCGTTTACGAGAATTCGTTTGCATTTTTAGTGTTTGTGAGCACAGTTTGGGCCAAATGTATCGTTGGATGGATCAGAAAGAGCATTAACCGCAGCCTATTTTTAGTTAATCAATCAGTCAGTGGGAAAAGTTTTTAGTGGACAAAGACATTCTTTAGTTGACTACAGCCCTAACACTTTAGTTGTGTTAAATGATAGTTTAAACTGTCAGTTGTGTGTAAGTTGTCTTTGCATTTTGGTGCTTTTTGACGACCTGTGAACGCATTTAAATTACTCAAATCACTTTTATTGATCAATTTCTTCATAATCTGCAACTTAAATGCTGTAGATAAGGACTAACACACTAAACTAAGTGAAAATTAAAAAAAGTAACAATAATTTTTAAATTGACCACCATTGCTATTTGTTTTCATAGTGTTGTGTTGTCTTTGGGCTTCTCTGGGGCATGAATTTCCTTCGAGATTAATAAAAGTGTAATCTTATCTGTCATACATACAACTGTTAAGCTGACCTAGAGAACTACAACATGTTTTTAAAGCAAGCTTCTCAAACGTTTTAACACCAGTTACCTACACCGCTGATCACCTATTGTTCTTGTCAATGGCATTGCTGTAAAACTGACATTTAAGCCGTGTTTATAAATGAAAACTGACATTTCATCTGTCATTTTAATGCCTTTTTATCTAAATATAGTAATTTGTAATATGCTAGTGATGAATGTTACAAACCCTTTGAGAATCACTGCTTTAAAGTAGAGTTGGACAATATTGTGTTATGAAAGGAATTCTGATTCCTGTGACAATTTGCTTTTTAGAGAAATCGTCACATCGAGATTCACTTTTTGTCCATTTTATGCAGTTGTGTGTCAATTGTTTTGTGCCAGACAGTTTTCATATTGATCATGCTTTGAGTGAATAATTTGAGTGTAATGAATTGAGTTGGGTTTAAAGGTTTGGTAGCTGATTTTCACACCGCAAACAGTGATTCAGATCTGACAACTTCTTCTCATAAATCCTTCAGCACATGATTAATATCGACTTTTTGTTCGTTTGTTTCAATTATCATCAATAAATGCCTTTTCATAAACAGCAAAGTGAAACTGGAGAGGACCACACAAGCTCAGCCAATCAGAGATTTGGCACACAGTTTTCAGTGGTCTAATTTTTTCACAAAATGCTGCATTTATCATAAACTTTTTAATGGAAAATACAAAGTTTCCTAATTTACAACTAAAAAGTTAGGTACCCCAGCCTTAACCAATCACAATTAAAGGAACTGTATGTAAGATGCACAATGGTTTTAAAAAGGTATTACAATCACAAATGAACTTGGGTTGCCAGATTGTAAAATGGTCAATACATTGGAGAAGCTACTGACCAATCAGTAACAAGATTTGCTATGAATCATGGGTAATAACCAGAAAGTCACTTTCCAGACTCTTTGTCATGGTTTGTTCCCAAATATAGCTTTTTAACACAATGTGGGAGGAGCCTAATGAGAACTGTATAGAAACAAGTGCATGAGCCTATCACAGACAGTTGTGTCTGTGTCCTGGTGCAACATGTTCCTGACTCATGGTTCAAAATTAACTTCAGGTTCTAAGAAACCAAACTGGCAACCCAACTGAGAGAGTCATGTGAGGCTCATTCTGCTTTCTGATTGGATAATAAATGTAAACATCAACAAAGGGACATCATGTCCATTGCTTTTTTAATTAAGAATAACTCAGAATTACGTTGACTTTCAGTAAAAATCATAGTATATTTGGACTTGTTGACCTTGTATCTTTGGACTCATATAAGTCATGTTTATGAAATCTGACATCAAAATCTTACATACGGTTCCTTTAAGCATAGACTTCTTGGACTATGATTTTAATTAGGTCAAAATGAATCATGATAAACTGAAAATTGTGCTCTCCTTTTTAGACTGACAGCTGTTGTTTTGTTCTGTCTGCTTCAGTCTTGTGTCTTGTGACCCAACAGGGCAGTGACTACAGCCTTCCTGCGGTCGGCCCGTCGTGGTCAGCTCAAGAGCACTGGCCGTCCCCGGAGTGTCTAGGTGCTCCACTTCACGCCACAGCCTTAAACCGCTGCACTTCGGTAAACATTAGCTTTGCGTGTTTGCGTGAAGCAGGTGGGCGCTGGGAAAAAAAATGCATTCAAATACCTACGGCTACTTTTCCTCAAGCCTCTTTCAAAAGGTTTAGGAGTTTTCAAGTGCCGTGACCTTCTCAGAGCAAGAATGCCTTATTGTTGCAAAAAGTGGGCTAAGCTGGTTTGTTCTCGTGACTTTAGCCGTAGTGTTTGGTTCCAAAGATACATTGTGATTTTTGTATGACATTGGGTTAAAACATTTTCTTTTTTTAGATTAGGAATGTGTATTAGTTATAAAGTTTCAATTTATTGGACAACAGCGTAATGGAATCAAAAAACAAAGAATATTAAAGTTTTGACTGACTTTTGTAGTTGTAAATGAGTAAAAATTGTGTTTTCCACTAAAAAGTCTATGATAAATGCAGCACTTTGTGAAAAAATTAGACCACTGTCTCAATGTCTGAATGCAGCTTTCTGATTGGCTGTGCTTGGGTGGTCCTCTCCTATTACACTTTGATGTTTGTAAAAAGATATTTATTAAGCCATAATTGCAACTACAATGAATACATGTCAGTATTAACCATGTGTTGAATTGTTTATGAGAGGAAATTGTCAGATTTAAGACCTAAATTGTGTTTTGAAAATGAGCTACACCACCTTTAAGTTTTGATATTTCACATGTTTCAACTAAATACGTTCTATATGGTCAGATTCGGTTAAAAGTAACTTAAGAAATGGGTGGAGTTCTCCCGTGTCTTTTCAATGTTGTCATTTATGATTAATAATTAGTCATTTTGAAAAGTGTCTACGTGACATTTTGCAGACTTCACACAGTTCCCATTTTTGAAATATTCAGGTCTGTGTAAAGGGCTGTGGGCAGAGATAGGTGGTAGGTGAAAACAAGTCTTTTCTGAGCACTCCAGCCTGAGCTGCAGGACGGTACAGGATTACTCAGTTCAATTCAGTTTATTTTTGTATTGTCCAAAATAGGGCTGCAACTAACGATTAGTTGGGCGACGATTCTTTCAATTAATTAATTGGTTGTTTAGAACGCAGAAGTGACTTGAATACAAGATTTTTGCCAAATTTGAGCTGAATTGACGTTGCTTGATGAAATCCTGGAGATGTAGATTTTACAGTTGTCAAAATGTCCAAAGCCTGATTGTGATCAACACTGAAACTGGTATCAAACTAGATACTCAGTATTGATAAAACATACCATTAGCATGAAAAAAAAATTATATTTTCTAATGAGTTCTAGAATAATAGTTTTTATCAAAACTAGTTTAAAACCAAATGGTTTAATTAAAAAAAGTATTTGTATTTTCTGTTGAAATTAGGGATGCACCGATCCAATACTGGGATCGGGTATCGGCTCCATGATATCGGTTCAGTCAATACCATTGTTGTGCCTTTAATTGGACGTAATGAGACAAATCTACTGGCAGCCAACTACGTAAGCCAAAGTTTCGGAATTGGTATCGAAACAGAAAAAGCTGGATCGGTGCATCCCTAGTTGAAATCTATTACATAGAAATCTGATGTAAAGAGAACATTCTTAATGATCATTGTGGTGTCATAAATAGGCGTCATCAAGAATAGCCTGGTATTAAAATTGAAATTTAGAATCATAAAAACACTAGGCTCAGGCAATCTGACTCTTTTCACAAGTCGTCATAAAGAAGTGCACTTGGCAAATTAGTTTGTATTTGAACAGACAGATGCATTAAATGGAGGAAATCCCGATGTGACAAAAAACAAACAAAAAGGATTACCAGAGAAATTAGCTCATGTTTCCATTTTTATTACAATATTGCCCCAAAGGGTATTTAATTAATTCTCTTTTTGTTTGGTATTTTGCCAGAATCTATGTGAGTCACAGTGCACTGACAGGGCATATTACCACACCGTTTGCTCTGACAATACAACAACAATACTGAAACAGCACTAACATTACCACACATTACATAGCCATTTCATCTGCATGTTTGTAATATTGTATTGAGAAGAACATGTCCTGTACTTTCTTAACTCTCCACTGACACAGTCCGTTTCATAGCTTCACAGAAAAGGGCGTGGTTTGGGGATAAAGTAACACAATGCGACGACTGTTTGCGTGTTATCTTTTGAACTGTTTTATTTCCTCACATTAAAGCTCTCTCTCTCTCTCCGGTTTAATTGAAAAAGATTTTGCGCGTCGTCTGCGGTTCGAACACGCCATAAGACGTAGTAAAAGACAGACTAGAGAAGACTCCTGAGGCTTTGTGAAAAACGGACCCACATGTCGCCCGCGGTGCCGTCACATGATCCACGACCGTGCGTGTTTAAGGCTGCTTCTTTTTGCTGGGGAGGTTTGGGTGTGCTCTGGAGAATGAGGTCATGGCTCAAAAGGGCCTGTGTTCTCTCATCACAGCACTCATTTTTAAACCTGCTCAAATGGTGTTAGCTCATCAGAACATACTAGTTTTATTCATAAAGGTTTAATACGCTAATTCTGCATTTTTAGACATTGTTGAAGTTGAAGACACTGCTCAACCTCGTGATGTCATATAGCCCAAACTCACAACAGCAGTTCTATCAGAGGACTTTGCATGATTGTTGGTTTAGCAAACAAAATTTGTCAGAAAATCAAACCGTGAAACATTTAGTCAATATCAAGAAAGCATTGGAAAATCAAAAACAGACATTATTAGGAAATACAGTCAGATTGTTCAACAACAAATAGGCAGATGAATAATTGAACCAGATCACCCACTGTCCTTAGACCCGCCTTCTCGGCAAGGAAAAGCTCACAAAAAAACACAAAAACAAACACCGGGGGAAAAAGAGAAACCTTGAGGAGAACCACAGTGAAAGAGAGATCCACTCCCATGGACGGACAGGCTGTAGACGTGACCAGGATTGACGCGGATCCTGATGCTATTTGAACTTTAAGTCAGTGAAGCCAGAAATCAGTTTTAGAGAAATAAATGTTCTAGGAGGACGATGACAGCCAGTCAAAGAGACATGAGTGGAGACACGAGTTAACAAGCTCAACCCAAAGAAAGTTAAAGCTAAATTATTCACAGAACATGGAGAAACTACAGTTATTCTAGTTCTTTATATTTACCTCTTAATGACATCACAAGATGTAACAGAAGACGAGCGTTGGAGATGTGTAATCTAAAACAGAAGTTCTCAATGGGGTCCGCAGGAAATTGCGGAGTCTGAATTTTTCAAGCAAAAGCTTAGATCAGTAGTTGTGAACACTCAGAGCACTCTTTGCCTCACAACATTGTGTTCCTACAACTTTCTTTCTCACTCAGAGAGACTACATGTGTCTGCGCCATGTAGAACTCATTATCAACAGATTGTGTCTTTAAAGAAGCGTTTCGCACACCCAGTGATATTCTTCGAAACTAGAGCTTTGTATTGATGCTTACTTTGTGCAAATATGCCTTATATCTGCGGAGAAAAAGTCAGAAACAAATAGTGAAATAAAACATATGAGATAAAAACTCAATGTGGCGTGTAACGGCACAATGCGGAAATGTCAAGTGATCTCTGGAGCTTCTGCATTTGCAAGAATGTTTGATAAAACAGAACTCCTGTCCTGACAAAAGTTTGTGGAACAGCAGCGTTTTCTCCGCTCTGATCACAGGACAGTCTCGTCACACTGAAGCTTCTGAACCCTGGTTTACAGGGGAAGAGCTTTTGATTTTAAAATGATTTTACAACATGCTTTATATCTTTTCAATAATAATACAACTACATCATGTATTAAGAAAAAGCATTTAAATAATATCAGAATTGTAAAGTATCACAAAAAATTTGATTGTTTTTAATAAAATGTTCCTGTGGGTGGCTCTATATTAGGCCTACAAAAGCATTATTTTTGTGATAAAGTGTATAACACAAAGCACAACTCTGGGGGAGGTTTTTGATAGGGTCGCACCGATCCAGCTTTTTCAGTTCCCATACCGATTCGGAGTAAATACAACAAAATGATTACAAGCTGAGAAAAGCAGATTTGACTTACTCTGCCACCTTTAAACAGTTGTGAGCGAACATGTTAGTCAGCGAGAGAGCACTATCTGCGTTCTCCTCCTCAGCACAGACTTGGCTCACATTTCAAACGCTGCGGTCGGGAGAAGGACGGTAAGACATCTTCACAGAGACAAGCCGAGCCTCCCCACGCTGCCCTGTAATTACACCTCATGTTTTTTCCTAATACGCTAAACAGATGTTGCTAAAATTGTGCTCAGCGCTCACAGCTACGTTTGACCGATAACCCGTCATTACTATCAGCTGCTGACAGTTTCTCCTGCACAGACAATGGGATCGACATGTGCAGCTATATTCACTTTGTTTAATAGTTCAATTATAGTAGTAGAATTATTATTTTACCTTTTGTACATTGGAAGTCTCTAAAATGACCTAAATGGCTTAGCATAGAAAAACATCGACTTCCTGTTCATAAGTGATAAGCCCCGCCTCTTCAAGCAGCAGAATTCTCATTTGCTTCGTTCTATTTTTGCAAACTTAAGCGTAATAATGTTAAAGTTGATGTTTTTTGCGTAGCATGTCCCCTTAAAACATAAATAAAACTTAGTAGTTATACGCTTTGTCTTTCGATAATCCTAAATAAACACTGCACACGTTTTGCAGTCATAATAAAGCGAAAACATCTAGCATGCTTACAGCTCACTTCCTGTTTATAATGTACACAACTGCGGAAAACACAGTGCGGTTGTTTTCAGTCTAAAAAGCACATTAATGACTTACAATTTGGCAAAATGTCTAACTTTGTAGGTTATAAGCTTCAGAAAGAGACTTGGGGGAAATGGGCTTTATCATGGGAGCCCGTATTTGTTGGACCAGGAAGTTAGCAGTCACTGTTGAATCCATTGAATCATTTCTTCCGCAAATTGCAGTCAAGTTTGACAAATTTTTGTGCAGTTAGTAGGGCGATAGATCCTCAGTTTTTTTAGTCGATATATTGGTCAATTGAGTCTTCTTGGTCGACCAAAGATTGTATTGGCTAACCGCAAATCTTATACTACACCAATTGTTGGGCTGGGCAATATTGTGATAAAATCGAATGGTGACAATCTGCTTTTTTTATCAAATCGTCATATCGTGATTTCCTTTTGCTGCACCTGTCTGTTTAAATATAGACTATTTTTCAACCTTTTGTCACAGAGTGCGAAATCCAAGTTTCATAGCAACTTTGGGCTTCTTTTTTTGAAGTAACTTTGGAATGCATTTTTAAGTCATAAAAGGTATTAATCTTAGCAATTTTCAGGTTTAATTTATTAAAATATATACATTTATATGGATTTTTAGCATGTTTTCATTTCTAAAAGTCGCAATTAATGTAAGAAAACATGATATTGCAAAATGTTATAACTAATCAATTTTTTATTGAAGGCTGAGTTGCTTGTTACTCTCTGAAAACTGACAACACTGGTCATCTTTTGACAGCTGGATTTAGCTATCGATGAACTGTACTTACTTCAAAGACATAGGAAAATAAATGTCTCAAAGAATCGTGATAAATCTAAATCGTGATCTGACTCCAAGAAAACCATAATCTTTGCCATATCGCCCAGCCCTAACGAATTGCTTTAATAAATATGTGACCTATTGTCTCAGTCTCTGGAGAAAAATGTAGATGTTCGACGAAATGTCTAAATAGGCATGTTAAGCACGTTTCACGTCACTGACATCTTTTTTACGTCAGTAAAGCCAAAACGTAAAATAACACTTCACCAAAGTGACATTTTCTTTGTATAAGTTGGATAAGCTAAGCTTCAAGTTACTAAAATGGGCAAGTTTAGACTGGGGCCAGGTTAAGATTTTTCATTAAAATGTATTACACTGTTATGAACAAAGATAATTTTTTAGTACAAATGTACTAGCTTAATTTCTTTTCTTTAATGAGAAGCTTTCTATTTAGATTAGGATTAGGATTTATACAAAACCGCAACAAAACCGTTTGCAGACACTCAGGTCCTAATATTTTTTGTGCGTTTGCTTTTGCCTTTTTTAGTTGATGAATTAACGGACCTGGCAGTTTTTTTGTCCGACTCCATCCGTACACTACCTTTGACAGCTCTACACAGTTGCAGTGCATCATGTGACCGTCTTGCTGTA
>CM076403.1:913840-934942 GCA_038363315.1 Mugilogobius chulae | reverse complement strand
GAACATACTTCTTAGTGCCAACCTCCTCAACGTTATGGAGAGTAATTGGGCAGGAATATGGGGAGATAAAACTGGTAAAACGCTAGTTTAATAAGTCGCCACAAGTTTTACTGTGAGAGAAGTCGTAAGATATTTTCACTTTTTCTTACCTAGTAAAACAGCGGAAAGATGGAAAACATAATGTTTATTCGTGTGTGATAATGTTGAATACATAGCAGACAACCATAGAATTGTACCATCTATTATTACCTCGTCTTAATCTTCAGTTGCTCATTGCACGAGGACATTAAGAGTGCCCACGAAATAAGGCATGCCTAAATCCCTAAAAAGTATGTTAAACACAAGCCAAATGAAGTGATTGAAATTATGTTGCTGTATTCTTAGCAATGGTAAAGAAATCACAATATCACAAAAGGTTTGAAAATAGCACATATTAATATTAATAGTATCAGAAACAAATTAGAATCAATAAAAGAAATATTATCGGCTTATTATTTAAATATTCTGGCTATCTCAGAGACTCATCTAGACGATACTTTCAATGATGGTGAGGTTGCAATTCAAGGTTATAACTTGTTTAGACGCGACAGGAATAAATTTGGTGGTGGAGTTGCTGTTTATGTACAGGAGAATATACCAGCAAAAGAGAGAAAAGATTTGATTGACTCTAAATTAGAAAATATATGGCTACAGGTACATCTACCTTATCTAAGACCTCTTCTAATAGGATGCCTGTTATAGACCCCCGAATGCAACACTGACTATATGAATAGAATTGGTACAATGCTGGATAAGACAAGCAATCTAGGAATTGAAACATATTTTATGGGCGATTTAAATGTTGACTGGTTAGCTGAAAAAT
This sequence comes from Mugilogobius chulae, assembly GCA_038363315.1. Lineage (NCBI taxonomy): Eukaryota > Metazoa > Chordata > Actinopteri > Gobiiformes > Gobiidae > Mugilogobius > Mugilogobius chulae. The sequence goes on along the minus strand of CM076403.1, from coordinate 934,080 downwards.
GTCCTTTAAAGACAATGCTCTTAAACACTATAAACGCAAGTGGTATGGTTCAACTAATCGACAAACCAACACGTATTTTTCAAAGAAAAGATGGTAAAGTCACAGCGACATGTATTGACCACATCTATACAAATACACCAGAAGCATGCTCAAACAGTTGGTCTGTACCTATGGGATGCACGGATCATAATTTAATAATCACAGTTAGAAGAGTAAAAATGGATAAGTCTAGACCAAACATTGTATACAAAAGATCATATAAAAGTTTAAACAAGATTGTTTTCTTGCAGATATTAAAAAAGCCAATTGGTCTGTGGTAACAAACCAAGTGAATGCAGAACAAGCTGTTCAAGTATTTAATAATATTTTTCAGTCAATAGCAGAAAAACATGCTCCTTTAAGAAGGTTTTCTGTAAAGAATAAAAAAACACCATGGTTAGACACTGAATTGAAACAGTTAATAAAACAAAGAGAGCAGGCCAAGGAAATGGCCTCACAGTCAGAAAAAAATGAGGACTGGGTTAAATACCGTAAACTACGGAATAATATAACCAAGTTAAACAGGAACAAAAGGAAACAATATTACGCAAAGACAATCAACTATTCTCAAAATGATAGTAAAAAATTATGGAATACAATAAATGAATTGACTGGAAGAAATAGAAAATTAACACCAGCATTCATAGAAGTTGATGATAATTTTATAACAAAACCAAAAGACATCGCAAATTATTTCAATAGTTATTTCATAAATAAAGTGGATGTACTGAAGAAGACAATGTTTAACACAGAAAATGCCGAATCAAATAAACTGATAAAAAATAAAATAATGGGAAATAAAATATGTAAATTTAATTTAAAGAGTACAAGCATTTATCAAGTTCAGAAAAATCTTAAAAATCTTAAGAACAAACCATCAGGTGTGGATGAAATCGATGCAAATTTAATAAAAATAGCAGCTGATATAATAGCACCTGCAGTATGTTACATTATCAATTTAAGTTTCAATAGTGGCCATTGTCCTCAAGAGTGGAAGAAAGTAAAAATAATTCCATTACCAAAAAACAAAAGATTACCTTTCTCTGGTAAGAATAGCCGTCCAATAAGTTTATTACCAGTACTGGCAAAAGTAACTGAGCAAATCGTATATGAACAAGTGAACAATTACTTCAATGAACATAATTTACTGACTCCTTTTCAGCATGCTTATAAAAAAAAGCATTCCACTGCGACAGCACTAACCTATATGACTGATCAATGGCTTGCAGAAATAGAAAAGAAAAAGATTGTTGGAGCAGTTATGCTCGATTTTTCGGCTGCCTTTGATGTACTGAACCACAAATATTTACTAGAGAAGCTTAGAAGCTATGGTTTTCAGGAGATTGCAATACAATGGTTTGAGAGTTATCTAAAAATAGAACACAATTGGTTGTATTCAACGGTTGCTTTTCAGATGAAAGTACTGTAACATGCGGAGTTCCTCAGGGCAGCTGCCTAGGACCCTTGCTTTATAACATTTACACTAACGAAATGCCATTAATTGTAAACAGAGCAAACATTGTTATGTACGCAGATGATTCAACACTATTTGCCTCTGCAAACACTATAAATGAACTGCAAAATGTTCTGGAAGAGGAGTCAAAAAAGATTACAACCTGGACAAATTCAAATCACATGGTTTTGAATACAGAGAAAACATGTTCGATGTTAGTAGGATCAAATCACTGCATAAATTCAAATCATAAATTGATTTTAAGAATGAACAATGTTCTTATCAAACAGGTACAAGAGGCCAAACTCCTTGGTGTTATAGTGGATCACAAATTAGCCTGGACTAAACATATAGAATCCATAAGTACAAAAATGGGCAGAGCTATTACTATGATTAAAAGATACTCACAATTTCTTACACAAAAATCTATTGAACAAATTGCTCAAGCACTAGTTCTCTCTCAGTTAGATTACTGTCCAATGGTGTGGTCCAAATTCCAAGTTAATCCAGCTAAAAAAACTACAGACAATACAAAACAGGGCAGCTCGAATGGTGTTAGGATGCGAGGACAGAACCAGCTCCAAAGTGATGCTTGATAAACTAAAATGGCTCTCAGTGCAGGACAGATTATCATATTCAATGTTAGTTTTTTTCAAAAATATCCTTGAATCTAAGCTTCCACGGATAATTTATCAAAATATTTCTTTCAGTGATGAAAGCAAATTATAACACTAGGCATGCCTCTGCAAAAAAATTTGTTTTACCAAAAACTAAATCAAACTGGATAAAAAAGACGTTTATTTATAGAGCGATGCACAAATGGAACACCCTTCCCAAGATAATAACTCTAGAGGGGAATGTTACAAGATTTAAAGTATTACTTAAATCTTTTTTAAGACGCAAATGATTTGGAGGTTTTACTTCACAGAATCTAAGTTTTCATTCTATATAATTGTCGTCCAGATCAACATTGAGAGATAAAGCACAGATCTAGAAGTATGTGTGTGTTTATTGGTACTGAGGTTTAATTTTATGGTTATACGTTCACATGTACTGTACACTTCTATGGATATAAACATGAAAAATGTATTGTAAGATGTGAGAAATGTAAATTATTGGCTTTTGCTTCTAATAATATTTTTAATGTATCTAATGTTTACCTGTAATGTAAGATAATTTTTAAGGACCCCAGGAAGAATAGCGTCAGCAAGACTGCGCTAATGGGGATCCAAAATAAACATAAACATAAACATAAACATACATGATTCAAACAATGATCATCTTTAAACCGACAGACGCTGTGTTTCTGATGCAGATTCTACAGATTCAGCCTCTTTCATGGAGCAGAAATAATGTTGAATAAATCCAGTAGTTTGACTTCCTCTGACACTTTGAAGAGGACGTTTCTAGACTCGCTGCATGTGTCGTTCTCCTCAGAGTCCTAGTCCAGTCCTAGTCCAGTCCTAGTCCAGTCCTAGTCCAGTCCTAGTCCAGTCCTAGTCCAGTCCAGTCCTAGTCCAGTCCCAGTCCAGTAGGATCGGCTTTTCTTCAGTTTAAAGATCAAATATCTGCTCTAAACTTACTCAACTTTTTAGTCCAACATGTTTTGTCTGGAATCTGTTTGAAAAGAAAGACGACCTCCAGAAGCAGCTGTGAACGTAAAACAGATCCAACTGTGAATCTGTGTGAATTTCAGATAGAAATGCTGCAGTAGAGCTGGGCGGTGTGAACAATTTATATCATGGTATTTGGGGGTATTTTTTATCCCGGTCCCACGTTTCCTAATAATTTTGAGAGAATAATTTACAGCAGTAAATTGTCTTAGAATGAGCTAGTATAAGAGACGAGTATAAACCCAGGTTTGAATAGTTCCACAAAGAGGTGAGTGACACTCATAACCGTAATGAGGTGAAGAAATGAGAAAGCATGACTTGCAGTCAAAATACAAAACGCTTTATTGTGCGTTGTTTGCTGATTCCACTACATGCTCCTCCGCTCCGCAGGGCTGCGTGGCTCCGGGAGCTCAGGAGGGGCGTGGTGCAGAGGGAACGGGTTTGTGAAGTGGAAGTCCTCGTTGAAGCTAAAATAACTATATCAGGGGTAGAGCTGTGCAATATATAGAATTTTAGATAATATTGTGATTGTTGTTTCTAAGATATGCAAAAATTAAATATCGAGTATATCGTGCAGTAAAAACAGGCTACAAAAGAACACATTTCTAAAAAAGACTTAAATAAATTATGCTATCAACTTTCTAACAGATGCAACCAGTTTATTTTTTTGTCAGAGTTAGTACAATAAGTAAAATTATGACATAACGAAAGATTCCTGCAATTTGGCAAATATTTGTTTGATATATTTATACAAACTGGAAAAAAAATACCAACTTAATTTTGATTATAAGTGAAATGTGCTTGGAATGAGGAGTATTTTAGGTTTTGAGTCGTTTTTTATTGGTTTGAACTAAGATTGCTAAAGGAACAACATAAAATATTGTTTACCATGAAATAAGAAAAATACGTACACACTGAATTCAATTTATTTAAAAATATCCTTCTGTTCTTGAAAAAAGGACTACGCTTTTGTTGTATTGTCAAATTTTTATATTAAGAAAGTCAAAAACACCAAGTCAGTCAACCAGTTTTAGGCTCATTGGAATATTTAAGTTTGTCTTAGCACATTTATGTTGGATTAACAATTTATCGATTGAATATAGTTATCGAGATATGCCGAAAAATAATCGAGATATTTGTTTTTGTCAATATTGCCCAGCCCTAATTAGGGGCACAGGCGGCTCCTGTGATTTATGGGATCGCTCTTTAGCTCCACCGCCGTGTCTCGTTGAGGGTCGGCTTTAGACTGTTGTGGGCATGAATTCTGTGATGTTGTCCTGTCCGTGTGTCAGTGACAGTCTGTAGTGAACAGTCTGCTGTGTCCAAGTGTCAAAGGGGCTTTATGTAGGGCTACGAACCTTTCATTGTTTAATCGGATTGCTGTATGTATGAAAAAAAAAAAGACAATAATATCGCACCTGCTTTGGTCAACTTTTAGTCCTGGTTTTAGTCTTACACTTGTCCACAGGTTTAATCACAGTTTAGCTTTAATTTGAAGAGAAAATGTTGCTAAAAGTTATGACACTGAAGAATGTTCAAACTTTGACAGGTCTTAGGTCCACGTTTGGCCCCTGGGCTTTAATTAGAATAGGCTTGACCTACATAAGAGAAAAAGCTTGTGTAGTGATGTAAGTGGAAGCGTGTTAAAGGAGAGAGAGTGTAACGGTTGTTTTAACTTCAATATTTGTGACTTCAAAGGCATGTACAATGTAACTAGCTAATGAATGAACTGGAGACGTCACTGTTTGCATGTTCTCATGTCACTGTGTTTTCTCCTATCCGGTTCCTACCTAAAACTCATGAGGTTATGCACATGTAATTTCTTAGTGAGTGTAGAAGTGAATGGTTGTCTGTCTAACCCTGCGACGAGTTGGCCACTGTCCAGGATGTTTCCGCTAAGCCCACAGTTACTGGGATAGCTCCAGTCACCCGCGACCCTACGGGATTAACGTAGAATAACTCACTGTTCAGTTCATTAACAATCCTCATAAAACAATAAACCATGAGAAATAAAATATAATGTGTAGAATAATTGTCCTTAACTTCTCACAGCTGTAACTTAAAATGATCGTAAACATAACTTTTGCTCGTTCATATAAACGTCTGTTGAACTCATGTTCATATCGACGTGTTTTCACTTTTTGCATTAAAGCTCATAAACTTCTTTTTACAAACAGCAAAGTGATCATTTATCAGAACTTTTTACAACTAAAAGTGAATTACCAAACTTTAATCTGTACATTCAGGCTTCAACAAGTGAATCAGTTAATCTCAACTAATCGATTATTGAATTAGTTCATTTAGCAGTCTGATCATTTTTAACTGGTCTAAAGGTTTCCAAACTTGCATGAACTGAAATAAATAAGTTTTATAATTTCAGCTGAGCAGCAGTGACAGAAAACATTTACTTTTACTAGAAACAAACACAATCTTAAACCTTTAGACGTCAGAGTTTTTCAGTTGAAATAAGTTTCTGTAAATAAGGTAAGGTAAGGTAGACTTGTCCTCTGCATTTGACCCATCCTTCACTGCCTCTGGAGGCATCTCCTCAGGAGCAGTGATCGCTGTAGGCAGCGCTCGGGACCCATCTCCAGATGTTGTTGCTAGGCTTGGTCAGGACTACTGTAGCTGGAGGATATTACCCTAACATGCATGTTATTGGTTGGTGGGGGAAACCGGAGTGCCCGGAGGAAACCCACCCAGACACGGGGAGAACATGCAAACTCCACACAGAAAGGCCCGGCCCGTGCGGGAATCGAACCTGTGACCTTCTTGCTGTGAGGCAAAGTGCTATCCCTCTGCCACCGTGCCGTCTTCAAACCTTCCCCTTGAGAATCCAAACTGATATTTGTCTGTATAATTTATAAAACTACTGCTACAGACGGAGTATTTTTCAGAAAAATAGAATCTGAAGACTGATCGGCCTGGTGCAGAGTCGCTAAAAAAAAAATAATAATAAAAATCACCACTGAACACACTTTTTATAGTGATTTGAGTACATCTGAAATGAAGTCGAGTCATTCTGAAAATTCTACAAATGAAGTTTGCCAAAAGAGATTCATGAGATTATTTCAAGTACGGCAGCATTTCTGCTCATTTCAAATGAGAACCTGCTCGTCATTCTCCAATCGGAGTCAGTCGTGGAATGTGAGTCAGTCATGCTAGTTGTTATGACTATATTTTCTCTTTTAAACTGCCAGAAACGGTTAAAAAATCTTATGTGTCAGTTGTAACTTTAGATCACCTCATATGAGATTAAAAACGTCCATTAAAGGTGGATAGCTAACTTTTTTAGTTGTAATTAGTAAACTCATGTAAAATGAGACCTCTGAGTTCTGTCTGAACTGAATAATAAAGAGTTTTAGTTCTAATCAGGAGCTGTGTTCTGATTGGCTAGCTTGGGGCGGTCCTCTCCAGTTTCACTTTGTTGTTTGTAAAAAGATGTTTAAAGCCATAAATGCAACTAAAATGAAAACATGTCGATATTAACCATGTGTCGAAGGATTTATGAACCTAAATCGTGTTTGCAGTGTGAAAAACAGCTACTCCACCTTTAAGGTTTAATAATGTTTGTTTTTTGTAAAAGTCACGTGAAATCTGATACTTTCTACACTCATAAAAAACATTCAGTTCAACATTAACGTTGGCGACCTGGAAGTGTCTCTGCTCTGAGCCGTTTGAACAAAGTTAAATATTGTGTTTTCACAAGTATTCAGCTCATATGTAACCTAAAGTAAATGATAAATATAACATATTCTATTCTTTTCCTAAACTGCCTGACGAAGACAGTGTCGAAACGCGTAGCTGTCCATGTAAAGAAAAGAACTTTTATTTTTCTACTTTCAGTGTGCCTCGGATCTCTTTGTGACTGCTTCTTGACAAAAACATTTTTTTACATCACAAGTCAGTCTTTTTTATCTCTCACACTGCACTGGCCTCATCCTTGAATCAGAATCAGAAAGAATTTTATTGCCATTGTCAGTAAACAAACAGAATTCACAGACTAGAACTTGCTGCGGTGCTAATGTGCAACATATAACACAGAAAACACAAATAAAGATAAAAATAGTAAAAAATATCAAATATATAAAATATTTAAGATATATAAAATCAAGTATAAGGGCAGCAAAAATAGGTCAATAAAGTGCAAGAGGTAGGACAATACTAATAAGATATTAATCATACTGAATAAATGAAACGAATGAATAAAGTGAATAAAGTGACAGGTGATGATGTGACTGTTAAAGTGACAATGCAGGAGATCAACAGAGTCGCAGGTTTATGAGTGTTCATGAGTCCAACAGCAGAGGGAAAGAAACTGTTCTTGTGGCGTGAGGTTCTGGTCCGGATGGACCGTAGCCTCCTGCCCGAGGGGAGTGGACTCAAAAAGTCTGTGTCCAGGGTGAGAAGGGTCAGCTGCTATCTGGACCTGCACGCCCCCGAGTCCTGGAGACGTACAGGTCCTGGAGACATACAGGTCTGGAGACGTACAGGTCCTGGAGACGCACAGGTTCACTGGAGACGCTCAGGTCCGGAGACGCTCAGGTCCGGAGAACGTACAGGTCGAGAGACGTACAGGTCTGGAGACAGGTCCTAGGAGACGAGGTCCTGAGACGCTCAGGTCCTGGAGACGCTCAGGTCCTGGAGACGCTCAGGCTGGAGATCCTCCTGGAGACGCACGGGTCCTGGAGTCGTACGGTCCTGGAGGTACGTGCAGTCCTGGAGACGTCAACAGGTCTTTCAGCAGGTCCTGGAGACGTACGGTCCTGGACACAGTTCCTGGAGACGTCTCCTGAGTCGTACGTCCCTGGAGACGTACGGGTCCTGGAGACGTACGGGTCCAGGAGACGCACAGGTTCCTGGAGACTAAGTCTTCTACAGGTCCTGGAGACATCCGGGTCCCAGGAGACGTACAGGTCCTGGAGACGTACGGAGGTCCTATACGACGGTCTGAGGACGTACGGGTCCTGGAGACGTACAGTCCTGGAGGACGTATCGAGACGTACATGCCTGGAGACGTACGGGTCCCTGGAGACGTAAGGCCTGGAGACGTACAGGTCCCTGGAGAACGTTACAGGTCCTGGAGACGTACAGTCCTGGAGACGTACAGGTCCTGGACATCACCAGGTTCTGGAGACGCACAGGTCCTGGAGACGTACGGTCCTGGAGACGCTGAGGTCCTGGAGAGTACAGGTCCTGGAGTCGTACGGGTCCTGAGACGTACGGGTCCTGAAGACGTACGGGCCTGAGACGCACAGGTCCTGGAGACGTAACATGAGTCCTGGAGACGTCAGGTCCTGGAGACATCCGGGTCCTGAAAGACGCACAGGTTCGGAGACGTCCAGGTCCTGGAAGACGTAACGGGTCTGGAGACGTTACGGGTCTTGGAGACGTTACGCGTCCATGGAGACGTACAGGTCCTGAGACGTTTACGGTGTCGCTGGAGCATCGTACATGTCCTGGGACGTACGAGATGTCCTGGAGGCGACAGGATCATGAGACGGGTACAGGTCCTGGAGAACGGTAGCGCAAGGCTTCTCTGGAGACGTTACATTCTGATCGACGTACGGGTCCTGCACGGACGTACAGGTCCTGGAGACGTACAGGTCTGGAGACTCAACAGGGTCACCTGCGAGATCTCACAGGTCTGGAGGACTCAACAGGTCCTGGGACATCACAGGTCCTGGAGAGATGGAGGAGGCTGCAGCCCGAATCACCTTCTCAGCAGACGCACAATGCGCTGCAGAGCAGCAGATCCTGGAAGCGCTCACAGTTTCCTTTATTGTCTCATAACAATTTTCTGTTGTTTGTCCTCTTTGTTGTTGCGTAAAGTCAAACTCTAACGTTTATGCGTCTGCGTAAAGCTTCCTGTTCATTGCACACATCCACTTTTGACTCCAATTCAGCTTGACTCTGACTGAGGAGTGACATGCTCTTATCTTCTCTAGTTTTTAACAAAACAATATTTGAATGATTGTTTCATATTAAGGCTCAGATTTAAAGAAACTTAACTTAACTCAATCAGTTTAGAGACTGTTTCTATAACGCTTTATAACAGCCTCAGTAAAGCATAAATAAACTTTAATTCATCATGAACAAATGATCAGTTCATGAAAGAAAAGGTAGTAACTGCTTTTTTAAGACGCTGAGGTTAATTTAAGGTTGAGGAGTGTTTGGGGTAATTAAGTAATGACCACGCCTGATTAAACTCTTTCATTCATTAATCATCATTTGTTCAGGGTTATAGGTCTTTAATTATTCATGCTTTATTAAGAGTTTATTAAGGCTAGTTTAAGGTGTAGTCATTATAAAGTGTGGCCGTGTTTTTTCTGTTTGACGAAAAAACTATTTTACGACGAAACTTTAGCTTCGTCTAGATCAAATCTTCTTCTTCACAATGACTTTTTTCTTTCTAAGCAACTAATCCAATAATCAAAAGAACAGAATAAACTAATCTATAACCAAACTTTTATAATTTCGAGCTTGTTCTTTGTGAGAAACGGTTTGTGGATCAGTTTTGTGTCTGAAAAGTCGGAGGGAGGAATAGAGAGAGGTATATTTTGAGATTCATAAGTATAATCCAGGTTAAGTGGATTAGAGAGAGAGAGAGAGAGGATTAAAAGAGCAGCTGAGGGGCTATTCTTACGTCTAACACCCCCCCCCTTTCTACCATCATCACCCCATCTCTCACCTTCACCCACACTCCCCCCGTCACCCCCCCCTCCCTCCCTTTTCTCTTTCTTTCTCTCTCTCTCCTCTTATATCTCTTTCTCCTTCATTTCTCTTTTTTGTCTCTCTCTCTCCCTCTCTCTCTCTTCTTGCTCTCTCTCTCCTTCTTCTTCTCCTCTTTGTCTTTTTCTCTTCTTCTTCTTTCTCTTTCTCTCTTCTCTTCTCCTCCTTTCTCTTTCTCTCTTTCTCCCTTTCTCTCTTATCTCCTCTCTTTCTCTCTCCTCTCTTTCTCTCTCTTTTTTTCTTCTCTTCTCTCACTTTCCTCTAATTCTTGTCTCTCTTTCTTCTTTCCTTTCTCCCTTCTCTATCTTTCTTCTCCTTCTTTTCCTCTTCTTTCTCTTTCTATATACTTCTCTTCTCTCTTTTGTCTTTTTTTCTTTCTAATCTTTCTGCTCTATTTCTCTTCCTTTCTTCTCCTCTCCCTTTCTCTCTCTCTCCTCCCTTCCTCTCTTCCTCTTCTTGTCTTTTTCTCTTTCTCCTCTTTCTCTTTCCTTCTCCGCTCTCCCTCTCTTTCTCTTCCTTCTCTTCTCTCACTCTCTACCTCTTCTCTACTCTCTCTCTAATTCTTTGTCTTCTCTTTTTCTTCTTTCCTTTTTCTTCTCCCCTATCTTCTTTTTCCTTTCTCTTCTCTACTGTCTTCGTCTCCTTCTCTTCTCTTCTCTCTCTCTTTTTTTTCTCTTTTCTCCCTCTAATTTTGTCTTTTTTCTCTTTCCCTTTTTTTCTTTCTTTCTCCCTCTCTCCTCTCTTTCTCCTCTTTTTCTCTTTCTTCACTCGCTTCTTTCTTTATATCTCTCTCTCCTTCTCTTCCTCTTTCTCTCTTTCTGTCTTTTTTCTTGCTTCCCTCTTTCTTTTTCTTTCTCCCTTTTTCTCTCTTTCTCTCCTTCTCTTCTCTCTCATCATTTTCTCTCTCCTCTCTTCTCCTCTCTCTCTCTCTCTCTCCTCTTTCCTCCCTCTCTCCTCTCTCTCTGCTCTCTCTTATCTCTCTTCTCTCTCTTCTTCCCTCTTTCTCCCTCTCTCTCTCTCTCCTCTTTCCTCCCGCTTCTCTCTCTCTCTCTCCCCCTCTTTCTCCTCTCTCTCTCTCTCTCTTCCTCTCTGCTCCTCTCTCCTTTTCCTCCCTCTCCTCTCCTGCTCTCTCTCTCTCTCTTCCCTCTTTCTCCCTCCTCTCCTCTTCGCTCTCTCTCTCTCTTCTCCTCCTTTTCTTCTCCTCTCTCTTCTTCTCTCTCTCTCTCTCTTTCCTCTCCTTCTCTTCTCTTCTCTTCCCTCCTCTCTCTTCTGTGCCTCTCTCTCTGTCTCTTCTCTTCTTCCTCTTATGTCTTTACTTTGGCTGTACATCTTATGATTATTGATTTCTGGCTCCATCTAGTGTTGAGAGAGAATTACTCAGTGAAACAAACACTTTATAATAAGAAATTTTCAATCTGTGCTTTTAAGTTGATGATCATTTTGGTGCTAAAAGCGATTATGAACTGTATTTATTTAATTTATTTTATTTATTAGACTCCTGCAGTTTAATCGAGTACACAACTAATCCATTATTGAATTAATCATAAACTAATTTAGTTTTTGAGAGATTAACGATTCTTTTAACAGGTCAGATTAGAGCAAGCCAGGACAAAACAGTTTGTGCTGTTTTGTGCCAGGTTTAGTAGCTTATTACCCTGGAACACTTTTGTTTTAAAAAGTGACACCATCACTTTTGCCGGGTAATTTTCACCTGATATAATAACCCAACAAAAGTATTGTCATAAAAAATAGATCCAAATATGATACACTTGATAAATTAAAGTGGTTTCTTTTATTTCAACTGTGACATGTGTAAAAAATGGAAAATAAAAACATAGGATGATCCTACAAACATGCTCCAAAATTATTGAAAATTTTGAGAAAAAAAAACAAAAAAAAAAAAAAAACTTGATTTTGGTCCAGGCGTTCCTGAGACATGTGAGACTTCCCTGAAGCACAGACTCCTGGACACACAGCTAACACTAACCAGCTACAGGAGAGAGGAACAAGTGACCACTTGATTAAAATATTGTTTTCACCAAAAGAATTCACTTTGAAATCACCTCTTTGTGACATATATTCATAACTCATATAAATACTAGCTACATAATGTAGCTTTTGGAAAAAAAAAAAAAAGTAAACGTATGTAGTGGCGATTTGTCCAAATCAAAAGACAAGGGCCTCATTCATGACCGAATTTGTTCTTAAGGGCTCCTTACGAACATTTTTGGCATTCACAAATGTGTTCTGAACGGGAAATGTTCGTCTGTAAGAACAAATCCTAAGAACACTGAGGAGCACTCGTAAGAACAAAAATCAGCTGTTTCAGATTTTTATTTCTTATTTAGTTCAGTCAAAATTGTAATTCCTACATGATTGTAGGTTATGTATTTTTGCAAATTATTGTATATAAAATAATTTTAGAAACAAAAAAATTCAGTTAGGCAAAAAAATGACTCCTTTAATAAACCTGCAGCAGCCTGTCCATCCTCAGAGCCTCTGTGTTCTGACCCACAGGACTCAGGACCCTGTGTCCCCCCAGGACCAGAGCGCACGGTGCTCTGTCAGTGCTCCCTCTACAGCCGCTGCCTCCGTCCCCGCCCCTCACACGCTCGTTCTACCACGACGTGAAACGCGATAAAAACGGCAAAGCCCAGCGTTATTTCAATACATCTGTGACTTGAATCTGTTTCCTTTGAGTGTGTTCATGTGAGTTTGGACGTTTTTAAAAGACGCTGAAGTATTAACACAGTGAAAGTGGAGACGCGCTGCCGCAGCTTCTCTCTCATTTCTCTGCTTCAAGTCTGTCAGTGACGCGCTGTGTCCGCCCTTTTTGCCATATAAGGAAGTATGCATTATTCATTTTTATGTAGGGCCTAAATGATCGTCGTAGCTATGGTTTGGTGAATTTGGCGTAAGGCTGTTAGGAAGGAATTTGGCTCGTTACGAATCGTCGTGAATCACACGTAGAGTTTTGCGCAGCTTTTTAAAGTGGAAGTTACGCACAGATTTTACCAAGACTTTCATGAATGAGGCCCAAAGAACTTAGATTAATTTAACTTTTCAAAAGGCACTGGGGGCAATACCAGGTAGGTTTAACGCAGATACAAAAAGAACGACTCCAAAAACCAGAAAAAATGCATCTGAGGGTGATTTATTTACAACAGCAGCCTCTCCAAGCTGGTAAAAACCTTGTGCCCCTATTGCCGCTGCGTCCTCCCACCTTCCCCCAAACCCTGTGACAAAACAAAATTAGAATACTTCACTAAATAAGCTAAACAATGTATAACAACAAATAAGGACAAATAACAGAAAATTACATTTAGCAAAAACAATAATACACTTAGCAAAAACCAAAAGTAAAGAATTTCTTAAACTAATAAGAACAAATAGCTCCAACAACGTACGTTACCCTCTGTCACTATTGCCGAGTGAAATCACCGAAAGCAAACCTGTAGGGAAAAGTAACACTCACACTTTCATAGAGTCAAAACACTGTTATTAAAGCATCGAGTGAAAGGCAGGAGACCCAAGATGATCCTGTGGCACACCCCGTTTGTATTGAGCAGCTAATGTTATTTCAGCTTTTCTCTCTTAAAGGAACATTCCAGTCTGATCTGTATAAAAATGAGATCAACAGAGAGAGTCATGTGTTCGTTTTGTTTCAGATCATCCAGAAGATCCGAGTTCACCGCGCGACATGGACATGACTCCGACGCAGATCTGTGACCGAATATTTGAGCTGGTCGACCAGAACACGACGGTGAGATTCTGTGGCTCCTGCTCCGATAAATTCACAAATTAGATTATTTATTGAGAAACTGACTTAAAAGCTCAGCTCAGGCGTGTCAGTAAAGTTCTTTAACTGTAGTTGTGAAACAATTCAATACTGTCTTTTAGGAGCTGACATCAGAGCAACACTGTTACACTCTATGTTTTATGTTCATAAGATTCATAAGCGCATTATTAAACAAATATCCACGCTGCATTGGCCAGTAGAGTGAAGCTTTTCATGTCAACACGTTCACTGATCACCTCTTCTTCACGTCCTTCACACGTCTGTCTAAAGTCCTGCTCTGGTCCAGATGTACAATCACAGTCAGCTGTCCATCTTCCTCCTCCGTCGAAGCTGCATTATAATCTCCTGCTTCAAAACTTGTGCATCGGATGTCCATCAGTGTTTACTGTGAGAAGCACGTGCCCACGCACAACTAGCCCGTAGAGTGCTACACTAGGGGTGACCAGACGTCCCGAAAAATTCGGGACAGTCCCGAAATTCACGCATGTGTCCGAATCCTGTCCACGTGTCCCGAATTTCATCTTGCCCCGACTGACACCTCGCAGAGTCTGACCTGCATGTCATTACGCCCCAAACCTGTATGAGAGGCTGTAGTGCTGGCCGGAGTCTTTAAAATGCATCAATACAGACCTATTTTCTGTGCAATTTGATTGAAAACCGCTTCTCCTCGGGCGGCGGCTGCTCGGTACTTTGTCGTGAGAGTGGCGGAAAGTGTAGTGTAAACCGGGAGCGCGGGAGAGAAGCGGCTGCAGCTGCTGCCTCTGTGTCTCCTATGAGGAAGTCAACAGAGATCAAGCTCATAGACAACTCCACTTAGGCAAAAGTTGGTCATATATGTTTGCAGTTCCGCCCCAAATCTGGAGCTGGCTCCTGCCTGCGCGAGGCATTTTGCTTTCCATCCTGCTCCTCGTGCGTAATGTTTGGCCCGTACGCGCTCCTTCCGCGCACAGTTGACTTCCCACTTCGCCTTGGACTCTCTCGACAGAAACTAAAGTCATATACACTCGTTTTTCGTGGTTTCTAAAAGTAGCCTGCTTAACAGAAATGTGTTTCGCGGTAATTTTCTGATTGATCTGCAGATCTATTAGTTCATCAGGTGTTTTTTGGTTTATTCAGCCAATATGAGACGGATTGACACGAATTAAAGACTGTTCAATGCTTCTGGTGTGAGGAACATTATTCTTTTGTCAAAAGTTCTAAGGTTTCTGTTTTCTGCGCTATGTGCTGCGAATGATGCAAGCATCTAGACTTGTCACTCTGAGCGCGCTCCTCTCCCCCCTCCGCATTCGACACCCCCACCCCCACCCTCCTCAAAAAATAAAAATAAAAAATAAATAAAATTCAGTGTCCCGAATTTGAACAATCTCATCTGGTCACCCTATGCTACACACATACGCATAGAACTACAATTTTATGTATTAAGCGGATAGGGAGTACGAAAATGTAGAGCAGTTCTGTGCTATCGACAGCTAGCTTAGCGGCGACTCACGTTAGCGTACGGTAACAACAACAAACCAGTGGTGCTTGTGTGATGAAACAGGCGACGTCCGTCTGACGTCAGGTTTAGTATCTACTTTGTCGCTTTGGCCCTGGGGTAAAAGCAGATACTAAAACAGTACCTGGTCGTAGGGTCAACCCCAAATGGAAAAGCTCCACACCAGGGCTAAGTCGCGCCCGAGTAGAGTAGAGTAGGTAAAAAACTACCTTTTTATATTTGCAATTATTATCCTGTGTTGGGTTTGTGAGTTGAATTCTCCGTGTCTCTCTCTCTGGTTGCAGGTCAGATCACACTGGCAGAGTTCATGGAAGGAGCTCAGAAGGACGAGTGGGTCATGAGCTTCTCAAACTGGACGTGAACGCCACAGGATGGGTCATTCAGAACTGTGGCAAACTACCCTGAAAACAGCTCCGACGTAAAGAAGAAAAGTACTGCAGAGACTCTGGACTAAAGCAGAGACGCTCACTTCTACCTCAGTCTACCTCAGTCTACCTCTGTTCCTACTGGTGCTGGAGACAAACTCTGGGATTCTCTCTTTTCTCTGGACAGCTCTGGACATCGCTGACAGTTTCAATCTACATCAGTTGCTTTATTTAATGTTTTAAAGTGACAATTCCCATTTTCAGAGAATGACTTTTATTTAAAAATGCCAGTAAATGGTTGTATTTGTACGACTTGTAGCTTTAGCTCTGGATCAGTCTTTGCTTAGTTCTCGTTAGACTTTAGACCGCCAAAGTACAGTTTTTCTTTGGAACAGAGTTAAAGCTTTGGGAATTATCACAATAATAGTGTCAAGCATCTGTGTCAAACGTGGCACCAACAAACTAAATATTCTTCTGGTTTACCACAGCCTCATGTGCCAAACAAAGCTCACATTTAAACAAGACAGATTCATGTATTTATAATAAACCAAGCTGCAGAACAGTCACTTACACTTTAAAAAACACAAGACCTAAAACAGTTTCAAAATAATAGACGTGTTCGTTTGTATAGAGCTCATAAGTCTTCCCAGTGAATAGGCTTCATTTATAACTGTTAATAATGTTTTTATTCAGATCTAATCTTTGCTCACTTCCTGGTTTATCCACTTACGATTCAGACAGACTCAGACTCTGTAACTGGACCAGATTGTGCAGTTTTCTCCTGGATCAGATCAGCTCTGAGCCTAAAGACTGTTGCTTTTCAGGGCTCTTTCACACCAGGCCGAGGGTCGCTGTTTGAACCGGTTTGGTAGCTTTTGCCGACAGACGGCTCTCGTGCGTTTGGTGTGAAGTAGGGCAGCGCCGATACCAACAAAAATGTAAAATATTTAATTCAAACATCTTTATACTATAACTTGAGATCTTTGAAAAGACATTTTTTAAGTGATATCATTTTTTTCTAAACCTATAGAGGGATTAATCCGATTAAAATCCATTAGGTCTTTCTGTTATAGTTCTATGTTGTTTTTTCTTATGAACAGACCTCTGTTTGTATTCATACCTTGACAGTTTCGGCTGCACACTGTAGCCTTCTTCAGAAGTGTCACTTGGTGTTCCTGTGACGTGTCTGGTCTGCTGGTTTATACAGGTTTTGGCGCCATTTTCCTACTTGGGACAGTAGGACAACAGCGCCATCTGTGAGAAGGAGACAGCAAGAGCATGCACTCGAGCTACTAAGCAGCAAGCCCAGCAGGAACAACTCAAGTCCGCAATCTCAGACCACTGTAAGAGAGAGAACCACCTAATGGACTGGGACAACGCCAGAGTCATAGGCACCGAAAGCAACAAATATCATCGCTGGATCAGGGGAGGCCATCGAAATCCGAAAACGCGCCCACCAGACTGTTAATCGGGACGAGGGGGCGTATCAACTCTCTCACACCTGGGACACAGTTCTGAAGAGGTCGGACTGCAGATGGCGCCATCGTCCTACTGTCCCAAGTAGGAAAATGGCGCCAAAACCTATATAAACCAGCTGACCAGACACGTCACAGGAACACCAAGTGACACTTCTGAAGAAGGCTACAGTGTGCAGCCGAAACTGTCAAGGTATGAATACAAACAGAGGTCTGTTCATAAGAAAAAACAACATAGAACTATAGAGGGATTTTTGGTTTCTTAACTCGGGCGATGCGTGCACCCTGCCTCCAGAAAGAGCCGCCGCTCACAGACACAAACAGTGGAAGCAAGTCGAGCCAGGGCTGTTGACAGTAACAACAAGAGAAAAACACTGTCTCGAGCTTCAGGAGCTATTTTTACCAGAAATACATTATTTTGACATTTACGATGTGATCAAATTCATAACTAGTCCAGTAAATCTATCGATATAAAATATATAGAGGGTTTTTTTTTTGGTCGAGGTCACTTTCCGCAGAAAGAGCCGCCGTCCATCTGCTTAGCTGTGGAAACTTGTTTGAATAAAACAAGGCCACAGTCTGCTCTCAGCTGTTTGGATCAGGTCTGAACCGGTCTGACAGACGTCTGTGTTTTTCACCTGAATGTCACTTTTAAGGGTCGTAGGTGGAGTTTCAACAGAACTTTAGTTTTCTCACAGATAAACTCTTGGACTTACTGACAACAGCCCTGGCTCAGCTTGTTTCACTGTCTGTGTCGATGAACAGAGACTTGAAAAACAAAATCCCTCTGTATAGATATATCACGCAGACACCCAGCTCTAGTGTGAACGAGGCTGTGGAGGTCAGAGGAGCAGGTCGTGGAGACAGTAGTAGAAGTCTTCAAAGTAGTCATCTGGACAGTGTTTCTGAAGATCAAGACGTTTCGACTCTCATCCGAAAGTCATGCTGACTGGGGACCACTTGTAGTCAGCTGTACATCTGCATCTTAAAGCCACCAAGCATACATTTGAGGACAGTGAGGTTAAAATTCTAAGCAAGGAGAAGGGATGGTTTGAAAGAGGTGTAAAAGAAGCCATCTTTGTGAAAAAAGAAAAGCCATCACTAAACAGGAATGGAGGCTTAAGATACAACCTACCTGGTGTGTATAGTAGCATTCTTACTCCTTGGTCTAAAGGGAAAGAAATCTAGATAGAGCACAGTCTCCAGGACTTATGTCTACAACAAGATCACTCAGTATACTACTGTACAGGGTTGCCAGATTTTCAGAGAGCAACAAGCGACCTGGCCTTTGAAAAAAGCCCAAAACAAGCGACTTCAGGCATTCAATAAAAGTAGTTAAAATAAGCAATTAATTCAACATTATCTGTCACAGCAAAACGTTGGCAATGATTTTTTGCATATTTTAAATAGTATTTGATCATTAATAAAGATTTTAAAACATGAAATATGCAAAACTATATTATTTATATTTTTTGTCAATAGTGGGTATTCATTCATTCATTCATTTTCTACCGCTTAATCCCGTTAGGGGTCGCGGGTGACTGGAGCCTATCCCAGTGACTTTGGGCCTTAGGCGGGGAACACCCTGGACAGTGGCCAACTTGCCGCAGGGTCAGACAGACAAACATTTACTCTCTCAGTCATTCTCTAAGGGAAATTTACAGTGACGCCCAATGAACCTAAACATACATGTTTTTGGAGGAAACCGGAGAAAACCCACGGTGACACGGAGAGAACATGCAACTCCACCCAGAGAGATCGTGAGATGTTGATATGGTCCGACCCGGGAGTCGAACCAATGACCTCCTTATTGGGAAGCCAGAGCTCTAACCACTCTGCTACCGTGCACCCCCCAATCAATAGTGGGTAATTTTCATGAAATTAAACCTGAAAAAATGTAAAATTCACCTTGTTTATGACGTCAAAGGGTCGCAAAGGAGCAAGCCCAAAAACCGCAACCCGCGACCGTCAAAATTCACAAGCGACTTTCCAAAATAAGAAGCCCAAAGTCGCTTTAAAGAAGCGGACTTGGCAACTCTGCTACTGTATCTTGTTCACAGGTAGCCAGGGCAATTTACCAGTGAGTTAGTTAGGGGAGCTTGAAACAGTCTAGGCCCAGTCAGTACAATGGAAAGGAAGCGGAGTACAATAGAGAGGAAGCAGAGAACAATAGAACAATAGAAACAGGGAACAATGGAAAGGAAGCTAGGGCTTACCAAACCAGTTTTAGGAACAGGTTTCAGGAACAAGTTTGGGTGGGTTTAGCCCCTCCTAGGGGGAGGGCTTATCTTAGTATAAATACAGCCAGTCTCAGTCTACTTCCATCAGATTGAAAATGACTTTCGGATGAGAGTCGAAACGTCTTGATCTTCGGAAACACTGTCCAGATGACTACTTTGAAGACTTCTACTATGGATCACTCCTGGATGAAAGAGGGACTACACCGTGTCATGGAGACAGTTTTTGAAGACTTTTCTTGCGTCGCCAGTTGAAGCACATGCAGCTGTTACTGACTGTTTGATTGGTAGATTGATGTTATTTACTCTGGTTCAAACTGGACCAGTACGGAGGAGAATAACTGTTTGGACCGAGGAAAACAAAGGCAGAGAAGTTGCAGCAACCGCAGTATGAAGCCTGGAGAGATTAGAAACATCTGTTCTCCTTCAGAGTTTGACAACGACTTATGTTTCATCATTTTTGTCAAACATTACAACACGCACATTCTCACTCTACATTTGTTTGGCGACTGGTGTCTTTGGATCGTGTTTGTGTGAATGTTCTTTCACATCAGTGCTCCAGAGAGACTTGAACACACGATGCGTCACTCGACCGACAGCGACTGGGGTTGTGTGTGTGTGAAAGATCTTTTTGCAATAAACTTTGTTGGAAAGAAAAGACTTACACAATCATGAGAAAATAAGTTCTGATAACACCAGACTCAAACTCAGCTCAACAGGAGAGTAACATTCCTCAGGACAAAAATGTTTCCGTCATTATTTCGTCGGATTTTCTTTTCTGCTCAGGCCACAGACTTTACACTCGTTGCTATGGTAACTGTGTTTTAAATACTTGTTCATTTCCACAGAAAACCTCCGTCCAGCAGCCTTACGTTCAACTCTGTCTCTGAAAAACTGTGGCCATTTTGTCTTTGTTTCCATGTTTTTGTCAATAAATTATTTTGTATGTTAAACAGTTCTGTAGTTTTATCTTTTATTTCAAAGTGATGCTAAGGTGAGCTGGACTCTGCCGAATGTTTAGAGTCGTCTCCA
>CM076403.1:903840-908840 GCA_038363315.1 Mugilogobius chulae | reverse complement strand
TTATTTAAATCATGAATGTTTAAGTCAGCTGTCTGCATCCACAGATCACAAGTAACTTAAGTATTTTTACTCAAGTAGCCTACTGTAGTAAAGTAGTTTTCTTGAGGAGGAGAAAGTGGTGATTTGTGTCAGTAGAAGTTGTGTCTCTGTCTTGTAAAAGTTCCTATACTTTTTTTAGTTCCAGTTGCGTTCACACAGAGCAGGAACTATGGACTGGGACCACACATTAGGGACTATTTTAGCTCCTGCTCTGGAGCAGGTTCTTTCCAGTCAGACCAGGAACCTTTTGGTGACACAAACACATGTTTTATATGTTCTCACATTTAGACAAACATTCTTTATCCTTAAGAAAAAAAAAATACTTACAATTTCTAGCTCCAAAAATAAATATTTACATTTAATAACAGTGAACAACTGCACTTTATTGTTAAATTATGTTTTTAAGCTTTTGTACATCATAGTTACGTGTGAATGAAAAAATAACTTTAGTTTTCCTTAGACAACTTAAAGCTTGTATGGAGGATTTTTCAAAACCAACAGCTGTTTGCTGTTTTTCAAATGATGCTCATGTTTCTCCTCCCAGGGCCACGCCCTTCACTGCAACTGGACCAATGGGTTACTTAGGAACACTGAGGGTTTGTTTGACAGGTTAACAGGCCAATAGATAACGAGGTACCTCGTTATCTATTGGTCAACGTTTTACTGGCCTCATCATGTCCACAGTTTATATATTTTTATAATTATTTTTTTGTTTAGCATAAATACAAGGCTGCTGCAGATCTATGCAACTGTTTTTGAAAAAGACTGACAACACATTTTTTTTGTTGTAAATCTTCCATACAACCTTTAATGACCCATTTAAATGTTCCAGACTAAACAGATGCTAATGCTAAAGCTATTTAGCTCCACTTTCACAAACTCTTTTTGTGTGAACATAGGGTAGTTCCTCTGACTAAGCAGGGGCTAAGGAAATATGGGGACTTAGTTCTTGGTACTTTTATGGTTTACTTTTATTCTTTTACTCAAGTAAAGAAGTTCCATCAGGACTTTTACCTTTACCAGAGTCGTTTTTTTACACAAGTACCTGTCCTCTTAGTTGAGTCAGTACTTTTACCATCTCTGCTTCTACAGGACATTTTAACGTTTTTCAAAGCAGAGTGTGTATGACAGGTTCAGTGATAGATGTGTGTTCATCATCCACAGCTCTGTTACTTCTGCTCCTGATTACAGCGGTCATATTTGGAGGGATTTGTTTCTATGTTAGTAGTGGTCTTTGTTGTTGTAAAACTGTTTTTAAACATATAAACATGACAGACCTGTCTCCATCGCAGACTTGTCCAAAACAAAAACATGAGGTCATGGGATAGAACTTTACTGCTCAAAAAACTTTTTTTACTGTAAATTGTTTGCTGAAATTTCAGATGTGTTTTTACTCTCCAGCAGCAGGTCAAATGAGCAGGTTCTGTTCAGAGTCAAGTTGTTTTTTAGAAATGCAAAAACTGAATATTCACTGTATCCTAATTTCTTAAAAAAATGATCAAGTGATGTCAATGATCTCTCTCTCTTCTCTCATCTCTCTCTTCTCTCTCTCCTCTCTCTTCTCTCTCTTCTCTCTCCCTCTCTCTCTCTCCCTCCTCACATCTCTCTCTCTTCTCTCTCTCCTCTCTCTCTTCTCTCTCTCCTCTCTCTTTCTCTCTCTCTTCTCTCTCTCTCTCTTCTCTCTCTCTCTCTCTTCTTCTCTCTCTCTCTCTTCTCTTCTCTCTCTCTCTTCTCTCTCCTCTCTTCTCTCTCTCTCCTCTCTTCTCTCTCTTCTCCTCTCTCTTCTCTCTCTCTCTCTCTCTCTTCTCTCTCTCCTCTCTCTCCCTCTCTCTCTCTCTTCTCTCTCTCCTCTCTCTCCCTCTCTCTCTCTCCCTCCTCACATCTCTCTCTCTCTCTTCCCTCTCATCTCTCTCCCCTCTCATCTCTCTCCCCTCTCTCTCTCCCCTCTCTTCTCCCTCCCTCCCTCTCCTTCTCTTCAGGATGGACACATAGACTTCCTGGAGTACGTCGCTGCCGTTCATCTGATTTTTCGGGGGAAACTCAAAGACAACTGGTCTGGTCTTTCAAAGTCTTCGATCGAGACGGAAACGGCTGTTTGGACCGAGACGAAGTCCGCCTCGTCATCAAGGTACAAAACTTACACACACACACGTCTAAAACACACACGTCTCAAAAAAAAACACACGCAATGCAACACTTCAAACACACGCTACGTCACAAACACACAACGTAAAAAACACACACAACATAGGTCTGTAGTTCTTTAGTCGTTTAGTCGATTAATCGGTCGACCAAGAATTTCTTTAGTCGACCACAGCCCTAGATCTCAAACATACAACGTCTCAAACAAAAGTCAAACATGAACCACATCTGACTCTGAATCTGTCATTTCTGATTCACTTTTCCATCTTCTCTCACTCAAACGTTTCCCTGACGATGTTTTTTTTATGACCCAATTAGGGATGTCACGATATAGATTTTTTTATTGCGATAATTGGCCCTTTTCACGCTGCAGCTACGCTAGCTCCGGTTTGCGTGATACCTGTGGATAGTTTCTTCTTGTCCCATTCATTCCTTTTGGGGAACTTGCCGAGATGCGCTAATATTGATTAATATTTAAAAAATTCAAAGCAGTGAACGGATTTGAACTAGATAACCACTGGAGGTAAATACTTCACCAGAGAAAGACTGTGTTTATAAAAGTGTACGTTTTTGTGTAAAGCTAGTTCAGTTTGTAGAGTTATTTTAACATTATTAATTACATTAAATACAGGCTAACATTAGCTTCAGAGACAAAATGGCATGGTGAAGTATTTACCTCGTATGTGAAGCTCTGAACTCGCTGCAGATGATTGTCTGGCTGTTACTTGTGTCCATTCATTCATTCATTTTCTACCGCATAATCCCGTTAGGGGTCGCGGGTGACTGGAGCCTATCCCAGTGACTTTGGGCCTTAGGCGGGGAACACCCTGGACAGTGGCCAACTTGCCGCAGGGTTAGACAGACACATTCACTCTCTCATTCACTCACTAAGGGACATTTACAGTGATGCCCAATGAACCTAAACATACATGTTTGTGGAGGAAAACTGGAGAAAACCCACGGTGACACGGGGAGAACATGCAAACTCCACCAGAGAGATCGTGAGATGTTGATGTGGTTCAACCCGGGAGTCGAACCCACGACCTCCTTATTGAGCTCTAACCACTCTGCCACCGTGCACCCTTGTGTCCAGTTTGTGTCAATTCATTATTTAATTAGTTTACGACATTGAGCGAGTCTCCCGAAACAACGAGCTGCTGGTTTATTCACACCGGAACTAGCCAAGCCGCAGCAACGTGAAAAGGACCTATTGTGAGACAAACTACCACGATTGTGCTTGTTACGACCAAACAGCAGAAAAATGCATTCTCGTTGTCTAACACGTCACTTTTCTTCCAGATTTGGACCAGTTTTGTGAAACTAAATGTGACAGAAACATTTAGAGGCCTTTGTGCTTTAACAGAGATTATTCAATCACTTGATATTGTTTTTAAAATGATAATGTTTCTCTAAGCTAAAAAAAATGAATTGCATTTACCCTCCTGCTGTGGTGAAGAAGAGAGAGAATGAGAGACAAGACAGAGAAAGAGTGAAAGACAGGAGAAAAAGAGAGAGGAGAGAGAGACACGAAAGAAGAGAGAGAAAAGAGAGAGGGGGAGACAGGGAGAGAGAGAGATGGAGAAACAGGAGAAAAAGAGAAGAGAAAAGAGAGAGGGAGAGAGGAGAGAGAGAAAAGAAAGAGAGAGAAACAAGAGAGAAAGAGAAGAGAAAAGAGAGAGGGAGAGAAAGAGAGAGAAGGAGAGACAGAGAAAGAGAGAGGAGGAGAGAGTAAGAGAGAGAGACACGAAAGAAGAGAGAGAACAAGAGACAAGACAGAGAAAGAGTGAAAGACAGAAGAAAAAGAGAGAGGAAGAGAGAGACACAAAAGAAGAGAGAGAAAAGAGAGAGGGGAGACAGGGAGAGAGAGAGATGGAGAAACAGGAGAAAAAGAGAGAGGGAGAGAAAGAGAGAGAAGGAGAGACAGGAGAAAAAGAGAGAGGGAGAGAGGAGAGACAGAAAAGAAAGAGAGAGAAAGACAGAGAGAGAAGAGAAAAAGAGAGAGGAGAGACAGAAAAGAAAGAGAGATAAACAAGAGAGAAAGAGAAAGAGAGAGAAGGAGAGACAGAAGAAAAAGAGAGTGAGGGAGAGAGTAAGAGAGAGAGACACGAAAGAAGAGAGAGAACAAGAGCCAAGAGAGAGAAAGAGTGAAAGACAGAAGAAAAAGAGAGAGGGAGAGAGGAGAGACAGAAAAGAAAGAGAGATAACAAGAGAGAGAGAGAAAAGAGAGGGGGAGAAAGGGAGAGAGGCAGGAGATAAAGAGGAGGGAGAGAGAAGAGAAAAGGAAAGCAAGAGAAAGACTGAGAAAAAGAGAAGTAAAAGACAGAGGAAGAGAAGGAGAGAGAGAGAGAAAGAGAGCAAAAGAGAATGAGAGAGAGAAAAGAAAAGAGAGAGAAAGATAGAGGGAGAGAATAGGAGGAAAAGAGAGACGATAAGGGAGAGATACAGGGAGAGAACAAGAGAGAGGTGAAAGAATGAAAGGTGAGAGAGAAAAAGAGGAAGAGGGGAGGGAGGAAGGGAGTAAGAAAAAGAGATGTGAGAGACAGAAGAAGAGGGAGAGAACAATATAAAGAAAGAGGAGAGAGAACAAGTGAGACAGAGAAAAGAAGAGAGAGAGAGAAGAAAGACAAGAAAACAGAGAGCAAGAAGAGAGAGGAGAGAGTAAAAAGAAAAGAGAGAGAGAGACAACACATGAGTTTAATCAACATAACATTTTCTCTCTTTCTTTCTTTCTCTCTCTTCTCTTTCCCTCTCTCTTTCTCTCCTCTCTCTCTTGTTTTTCTCTCCTCTTTCTCTCTACCTACTGTCTCTCCCCTCTCGCT